>SMSQ01019566.1:215739-252613 GCA_019453375.1 Ctenoplectra terminalis | reverse complement strand
TGGAAAAAAAATAGTACGATTGAAAAAAAAAAAAAAAAACTAAGAAAAAGTCAAGTTCGTCTAAGTTACCTCGCAAGCAAGGTTACGTTACTCTTGTTACAAAGAAGAAAAAGAAGAAGAAAATGGCAGAAACACTGGTACGACCAATGGATCGCGTAACACAGGCATAGCAATTACTTCAGTCAACAGAACACAACTCATCGCGGCGTTTGCAAGGCATAATCGATGGGGAGCGTGTAACCGCGGAAGCAGCGCGGCCAATAGCATCGTAGACTTTAATTGATCTCGAATTTTACGCGATTCCGCTGCGGAGCGTTTAACATCGACCGCCTTCGAGACAACACCGATGAAACACTGAAACCGCGCGTAGATTCTTCGGGATCGTTTACAGGAATATCACGGTATCGGTCTCAGTCGATTAGCTTCGGCTTGGCTCGAACAATAGCTCGAGGAAGAAGAAGCTCGCGTTACGAGTTTCACGGTAGCCGCCGGTGCTTCTGGCTACCTTCGTCTCTGCATCGTCGAGCAACGTGTATCGGTCGCGAACCCTTCCTCGCCACGGAACATCGAGCAGATGTCGTCGAGGATGACCGAGGATGGAAAAAAAAAAAAAAATAACAGAGAAACGGAAGAGGCACAGGTTCGAGGGAAAAACCGGAGAAATCGATTCCCTAGACGCGAAAGCGTCTCCAGTTTCTAGCAGGTACGGTTAACGACAGGTGACTAGATGGAAAACCGAGTGACCCATTTGTGGCTGATGAATGCCACCTTGGAGACCCATTACCAACGATCGCGTGGAAGAAGCTGGACAATTCGTGAACGTTGTCTCCTTCTTGCAACGCAGACTGTTGCAAATAGCGGACTTTGATCGCGTCTTTTTCAAAGATACCTGCTAGTCGAAGACAAGGTGGACTCGACTGAAATTCTGGTCGATCGATCAGCGGCACACCCAACCAACGATCGTCACGAAATTCCACCACTAATTGGTCCAATTATCGCTCGTCCAGTTAGCTCGAATCTCGATCTTGACAACAATGCTCGATTCCGGTCGCCGGTGTGACCTGTTTCGACTCTACGGCACCACGAACACGTTTTGTACGTGTGTACGAGGTGCAGCGTGGTTTCGCTTCGAATTAATCTTCGTACAAGCAGAGGCGAATAAATCGTGAGAGTCGCGAGTGCATTTCCGTGTGATTCCATAATTTCCATTCCTGAACGGTGGCTGAGTGGAAAAATGAGATTGACCGGCGAGCGGGATTAACGGAGGTTTATAAGGAAGTTGGGTGCGCTTCCTTTTTCACCGAGCGTGATACGCGATATATGGAGTTTCTCACATTTCATAAGACCGCCTCGATCTTGGGTAACGATCATGAGAATTAGCTCGAGCGATTCCGCGTTTCCCTTTAATTCGTCCCATCGATAGGAACGCGAACGACAGCTCGAGATGAAATTCTAATTCCAATGCCGATAGTTTCTCCTTAGACACAGAGGAGGAATAAATCTGTTTGCACTCGCGAAGGACTCTCGCGATACCGGAAAAGGAAGCCGCATCTCGCGGGGACCTTTACCTATTGCAGCACCCTGTGCGCTTTATTCGCGTTCCAAGCTGCCTGAACTCTTCCTAGCAAGTTGCGTTAATTTTTCTTCTCCGTATGAATGTAATCTCGACCAACGGTCTCTCCCTGTCCAAATGCAGGTTCGCCAAACTTTAAAATCTAGCAAACGGCGAAGAAACTCGAGTCCCGTAACAGTTTAGAAGCTTCTTCGAGGTAAACGTTCGACTCGAACCGTCCATTTACCGGGACGATGTAACGAACCACGCGTTAAAGCTTCGTGAAAAATGATCCGCGTAATTTTGATGGAATCTCGACTTCGGGAACGTTAGTTATAACGAGGTAAGAGTAGAGAGTTGCACACCGATAAACGGGAGTGTACGTATGCAGGAGGAAGCGTGGAGAACGAAGAGGTTTGGTAGGCAGTAACCTTGACCCAGGCAATCGGGTATCCTCCGAGCATAGCCAACCGCTGGCACACATTCCGGTGAATCTATACTGTTGCTCGTTCACGACCTTCCACGCTGACCCAACCTCCGACCTAGGAGTCACAATAGCGAAGATCACGAGAGGCTGAGTAGGCCACGACAGCCGGTGAACGCGAATCGAGGTTGTTCCGGGGATAATTGAAACTCGACGAGGTCGAACGGAAAGAAAGGTCAGCTTCGAAATCGTATAAAACACAATTTTAATTCTGCAATTTCTTCTTTTTTTTCTTTCACTTTGTATACCTCGGAACACTTTACTATTTTAAAATATTAAAGCAAGACTGCTCAGATTTTAGTTTTATGGTTCAAGGTGGCCATCCCAATGGATTTAATTTTCGTATAAAAACGTAGGATACGGTAAACCGGGTTTAGGCTGTTGGAAGAGGAAAAAAAAAAGTTTTCTAGCGATGATATCGCGTTCGAGGAAAAAACCGTAGGGTTCGAAACGGTAAAGCCCTTTCCACGGTCTTTATTAGGAAGGATTACGTTACCGGAGTAATCCCAGGTGCGAGCAACCCTTTATCCGAGCCGAACGTTCGTTCGATGTCGTGGAGCATTCCTAATGCACCTAGACAACTATGATCGAAGGGGAACGCTCGAGCCCTGTGGCACTCGCTTAGAAAATCGAGCGTTCTTTCTTGTACGGTCGAGTAACGATCGGACAAACTAATTTGTCGTTACAAGTACTTACGAGTAGTGGATCTAATAGCTGTACGCGTTCTCTTACCTGCAACAGAAAAAAGGAAACAGACAATTAATACCGAGTTCGTACAAGATATTTCAACCTACACAAAATTTTATACATACATATATATATATATAAAACTTAGAAAACTACAAAATTAGAATCGCGTTACTTTCGCATCGTTCTTTACTTAAATCTTACCCCAACACATTCAACCGTTACCAACGTGCCAAGAAAAAGATTCAACGAGTTACTAGCCTGCGAGGCAACCGTTTAACCGAACAGGAAGCTATTCGAACGGATCCCGCTAGCCAGTGTGTTTGAATTGGCCAAGGGCCGAGTGAAAACACGCAGAGATGTTTTCCCAGGGCCATGTCTGATCTACCGGCGAAAAGTAAATCCGCGTGTTTGTCCACGTGAGAAAGCTCGACGGTACTAATCGTCGATAATATTGAACGGCGACCAAGCGGCTAGATGGAAGGAAGGAAGACGATGGGTAGAGAATAGAAAAAAAGAATAAAAAAAAGGAAGACGAGGTGGAAGGATGGAAAGAAGAGAAGAAGGGAAGCGGAGCGTGTTTCGTGCGCGCACCTGAGAACACACGTCGCATGTGCAACGTGGACGTGGCTGCTTCGACGAGATATTCGAATCGGTCTCTTCCTGGCTGCGGCGATCGCGTGCCACGAAGCTTCGTCAGCATCGAGAAATGCAGACGGGAGCCGAACGGAGCAAAAAGAGAGGACGGAGGGCGGCTCGATCTTCCAGAGAGCAACGGAGAGAGGGTCGAAGGAAAAATAGAGAGAGAAAAGGACGAAGGAATACGAAGGATACTGTTCAGAAGCTGCGGATGCTGTTGCTTCTGCTGCAGGCGGAAGAACAAAAGGAAAAAATCTATGGAGGTAAGGCTCGATGAAGGCAACCGACCGAAAAAGGACTTCAAGGTGCCGCAAATCTCGCGTAACGGACTCGGAAGGGTCGAAAATTTGACTTTGGGACCGGGAATGTCGGAGTACCTCTGTCGACGATCCGTGGGAATACGTCTAAACGTCAAAACTATTCACATCTGGTCGAATTTTTAATTTTCTATTTCGAATTCTACGAACAATGGTTACGAGTGGATCTGCGTAATTTATCGTTCGAGTATTTCTTTGTAGTACTTTTTTTTTATCCAAAATTCTATTCGTCGAGGGAGCAGACCGATCGTCTAGCGCCCGTTAGACGTCACAGAAGGACTCTTGGAAGAACAGCTAAGCTCGCGCGTGGGTCTCTCCTTTTGTTGCCTCGAGCTACCGAAAAGGTTGCATCTGTCGGTGCACCTGCTGATCGTGCATCTGGAACCCTAGTCCCAATGTTTTCTACGAACCCCAAATTGTTCCCATCCGTGTCTAACATTCCGACACTGTACCCGACACTCGAGAAATCTAACGATCTCGTTCGCGAAGGATATTGGGAAAAAAGTAATTCTCTGACCATCGGATACCTTTCTGCGATTTCATTGAAATAGATGTTCCAATTTGTGAGATGGAATACTGTCCAGTACGAAACGTAGTCATCGCAGGACGTTGGTCCTAGGCCAAGGCAACCCGGAAGACAAATCGCAGACTTGCGAGCTTCTTTCGCGGGCTCGCATTTATCGGAACGTCAAGAAACGACGCGGAACGGGTTGAGTGAGCGTAGAAAATCCGAAGACGCAGCGGGTTAAAATAAAGCTTCGAAAGTAGAGTCAACATCTATGCCGCGCAATTACGCTGCATTTTAACAAACTTTTCTCGATCGTTTACGACGAGAACGCTGCACTGAAGCGTATACACCGAAGCAATGGAAGAAGAAGACGAAGAGGACGAAGAAGAAGAAGAAGAAGAAGAAGAAAGGAGGAAGGGAAGGTGAACGACGAAGAATAAAGAAGAAGGAGTCGTTTCATGCGAAATGGCGATTCCGCTCGGCTGGAATCGCCCTTAATTTGCGCATCGGCGGAGGCTGGAGAAAGAGAACACGCGTGAGAGGAACGAGAGAAAGGGGATAAGAGATGTATTCGCGCTGGTACCGTAGACAAATGCACCTGCATTCCGTCCTACTGCATCGCGTCCAATTATCCGCCGCGTTCCAGCAAGCAACGAGATAAAGCTCACGGGAGAAAGAGACAGGGTGAGAAAGGGAGAAGGAAAGTCGAGCTGGAAATGTACCAGCAGAATTATTTTACTCGATCATGCAATATTTATATCCAACAGCGCGACGAGTCGCGCGCGAGCAGCGCAACCGACAGTCGGAAAAGAAAACACCACATTGGTGGGACACAAGGTGGAAAGCGGGAATACAGATAGAGCTAGGTAGAAAGAAAGAGGAAGAAAGGAAAGGACACGATCTCTCTAATCGTTAGAAAGAGAGAGAAAGAAAAAGAGAGAGAGAGAGAGAGAGTAGAGCGAGCGCAGTGGGTATTCAATCGAAACCAGTTCGCCGGGTACGAGCGACGAGCGACATTAGCGATGAGTTATTGCGACGGACGGAGCCGGGATCCGGGAAAAATATCCAGTGAATGGTCACGAGATTACCGCGGTTTTTCTGCGTTAATGCCTCGATTTTTCTCCCTCGGGCGATCTATCCGCCTCGATCGAAGAGAATTCTGGAGCCTCACGCGATTCCCGCCGCGGGGAACGCGTCCTCCAGCTGCGACATTTTCTTTTCCAAACCCTCGTCGATCGAGTTTCCCTACTCAATTACTACACCGTCGATCTTACACTGTTAGACTCTGCGTTTCGTTTGCTATGCCTTTTCGATAAATCCTGTACATCCATAAACTATGCTATGCCTGTTACGCAACGAATCGTTATCACGGCAGATAGCTTCCGATTTTTTCTTTCATCGCCAATCTTCGAACTATCTTTGAACTATCTCGAGATAACAGCGCGCGGATAACTAACTCCTCGAATTACTGGTACAAGACTAAAAGTTCACTACGCGAATGACTGAAAGGCTCTCGGAACACGGTCGGCCGCGCTCGCGTTAGATTCGATCGCGACGAACCGCTTAGGCGCGTCCACTCTCCACATCCGGGGCCGATTCAGACCGGCCTGTTCCTGTTCTGGACCAGTCCCGGGGACGGATCCCCTCGTTGAACGGGGAACGAACTCTCGCGGCGCGGTGACGAACGGACGCGCGGGACGAGTCTCCTCCTCGAAGCCAGCGGGACCAGTTCACCGCCGCATCGAGCCCGGTTCGAGGGAACGAGACGGGAATACAGCGTGCAGAGTCCACGAGGATGAAGCGAGAGGGAAAGGCGAGGATCTGAAGAGCACCGGGGAGGGACGAATCGAAGGTAAAGAAAGAACGAGGGAGCGAGCGAAAGAAAAAGAAAGAAAAAGGAAGAAAAAGATAGAGAAAGAAAGAAAAAGAGAGAGAAAGAAAGAAGAGTACAGCGACTGAAAAATCCCCTACATAATTATTCGCCGCGAAGGCCGTCCTGTGCGTTACGCGGTGGACGTGTGCGTGTACGAGCTGAATGCACGCTCGCTGGACACAGGGGCCTCCTCCGCCCTGCGAGAGCGCAGAAACGTCGCGACAAAGACGGTCAGACGCGGAAAGGAGGCTAAGAAAAGAGGATGAGCAGAAGAGGGATCGTGTCACGGACCTGTGTTTCCGATATACCGGCTTTGCGAAACGCCGCGGGATTCCAGAGCTGAGCGTGAGATCTCGATTTTCGCTATTCGATCGATTTATCTATGGTTCTATGGTATAGTTGGAGTGAATGGCGATGCCACGCCTATGATACGGAAAATCGACGTAGCAATTCCGGAGAATTGGGCTCGCCTGTGAACGGTACTCGATTGATATACATTTCCGCGGCAATTAGCCACGAAACGATGAAATTCCGTGGCTCGTTAAACCGGCTACGTGCGCGCACAGACCCCAGCTTAGAGATAATTTACGAACGCGTAGCTGGTCGAGCGGCGGAGCAAGGTAGTAAGTCTGTTTCGACTCGAATAAAACCGAGTCGATCGCTGGACGAAGACGGATGATTCAGGGACTGAAAACAATTTAGCGGTGGAAAAATTCATGGTCAATCTGTGAGAGGTAATAGATAGCCGCGACCGCGCCGGTGAAATGATAACGAATGAGCTCGCGAACAAAGCAGCGCACAATGATCGCGTCCGGTGGTCTGACGGGTCCGCAATCATGACGAAGAGTTGAGAAACGTATCGGAATGATTCATCGGAACGTGCTCGCGCGAGTGTGGAGAATTCGAAAAGCTGAACGCGTCGAGGGACGAAAGCTGTGGCCAGCAGCCCTTTGTGCCGTAGCTGAACGCGAAGAATTCTTTGGACGTGACGCAACGAGGGTTATTTAGGGGAAACAACCATTTGGTCTCGAGAAAGAGATCGCTCTTTTACAATATCGGACTTATCTCCGAAGCAAAATTTCTCTACGAGTAACAAGATTGAAACGTTTCTCCACGCGATATCTGGAGACATCGATAGACTCGATATTCCTGTTAGACTTCGATCAAAGGAGTCTGACGAGTGTAGGTCGTGGGGACCAGGTGCAAGTTCGTCGAACACGGAGGGATCAAGGTTACCAAGGAGGTTTCCTCTCCAACGCGCCAGTACGCGCCAACTTCCATACAGCAGCGCGAACGCGTTACTTTTCGCGTCGAAGCGTGAACGTATAGCTGGTATGCACGGGCGTACAGGTAACGAGAGTGAGATAGAAGGAGAGAAAGAGAAAAAGAGAAAAAGAGAAAAAGAGAAAGAGAGCGGTCCTGGTGTAGCGTAGAGGAGAGGCACGGTCATTCAGAGAACCGGCAGGGAACAGGCAGCCAGAGCCGGCCAGGCAAACAACCAGGCCAGGACAACGAAGAAAAAGTCTTATCCTCAATGGCAAGAGGACGGATATAGCGCGAGAACTGGAAATAGGCGCAAACCGAACAGAGAAAGAGAGAAAGAGGGAAAGAGAGAAGGCCAACGGAATAAAGCGGATTTATCGCGATCCGATGTCGAGCATTCGATAGGGGTGCGCACCACCGATTCGACACGGTTTCCATTCTGGATTTTCTCATTCGGATGGATCGAAAAAGATGAAACGATAAAATGAACGCGTGTGTGACTCGAAAGAAACGAATTTTAGAGTTTTCTCCGATCCGTGGGTAGAAAGCGAGAGGTATAAACGAAAACGTTCTTCGTTTGCGGAGAAAACACAATTCGATCGATCTGTAATCGCAAAGTATTCGCACCCGTCAAGGTCAGTTAGCTTGAAAACTCGCCTCGCCTCGCAATCTTAATCTGCTCGTACTCATAAATCTTGTTGCACAGAATGGCGTAGGTAGATCATACGCAACGATGTTGTTCCTACGAAGCGAGAGAGTTTCTCGACTTCGCTCGATGCACCTATCCAGAGATCGATAATCGATCGCGATTCGAGTCCGCGGATACGAGTTAGGCGAGCTTGGCGATCGGTCTAAGAGGCACGAACGCTATCGAGTGACATAATTTAAATATCAACCGTGATTCGTTCGCGGCTCTTCCTCTTCCGGCTTATTTACCATTTATTCGCTCCGCGCTTGCTTCGTTTCCATCAACGATTTTTATGGACACGCTATACTTAGCTTCGATCCAGACCTATCGACAGGCCTGTAAACCAGTTTCGCGAATCGACACGACCGCGCGTCATCTCGAGCGTTGCTAATACTTTTACTCTTTTCCACTCAAAAATGAAGAAGATGTTGATAATTGGGAAAAACGTAGAAGCCAATGAACTCGTAAATGGTATCATCGCGTACCATTCCACTTCCTACTTAAGATTTCTTCGAGCGTAAACCGCGTCTTTCTAAGCCTCCTAGGCTCGTTTCTCGCCTCTTCGTGCGTGCACGAAGATCACGAGACACTCGAAGCGGCACGGAGGCGCATCGAGGCAGGAACAACGACGCGAGATTCATCGCTGCAGGCATTCGCTGATCAAAGATCGGTCATCGATCGGTCGCGGACGCATCGCGTGCGGCGACTGGTCGCGGAGAGACGAAGTGGAAAGAGAAGATCTTTTCTTCGGATCGTTGGCCGTGCACGACGCGAATAAAGCGTGCGCGAGCAAAGAGTCGCGTTGCGGTGGTGGTTGAGACAAGATTGGCAGCACAGGCGAGGAACGATGCGCGTCGAAAAGGTGAAGCACGGGTAGAGCTGTAAGGGACGGATTCTTGACGAAGGTTTCTCGTATCGAACGACATTTCGTTCCACTCTTCTTTTCGTCTCGTTTCTGAACTATTCGTCGCTCCGATTCCGAAGCGCGAACGTGAGCGCGCGTCACCTCTCGTCGCGCACCTGCACAGCTGTCCGACAGCTGGACGCGAAAGGATCACGTAGAATATAACGGTGCAACGAGCTCGAACGAGGAAGAAAAGAAGAGGGAAAACGAACAGGGAGACCGCGAGTTACCTACAGACCGATGCCGCAACACGGAGAACCAGCGAGTTCGATGTCTCGACGTCGACCATTATCCGTTAACCACGCGCGATCGCGATCCTCTCGATGCGAATGATATAATATGTCGACGGTGAAAGCTCGATCGTCGTTTTACTTTAGGTGTCGCTTAATTTTCGCGTTTCTAAGAGTGACTCGGAGAGTGGTCGAGGAATCGAAGAACCTTCGTCCGAGGCGAGGAAAACGGTCACGAGTTGCCGACAGTCATTAGGGTCCCCGAGTATGTCCGCGAGTCCGATCGATTCGACAGGGTCTGGTGAACCGACGACTATAAACGGCTGATTCTACACGCTACTTTTCATCCGCGTACACGTTGCTTCCGATGTAATTCCTCTTCTCCGGTGGACACGCTCGCGGTTTCCTCGAGAAAGTTTGTTCCTGCGGCGAAGACTATTCTTGCGAATAGAATCGATCCAAGTTCTTAACGTTTCCACGCGAATAGAGAAAACGAAAGCCAGTCAACGAGGTACGGATGAAAGAAAACGCAGGGTCAAGGATAAGCGCGGGGAAACACGCGATGCGATAATTTGTAACCAGGTTACGCCACCATGGTACTTCGTCCTACCACTGTTTTCTTTCGTACGCGTTCGTACGTGTTCGTACGTAACACGAGAGGAAAAGGTAACGCCATCGAGGCAGCGATAAACCCACGTGGAAAAAGGAGCAGGGAACTCGCGAAGGCGCAACAGGTGTACGGACAAGTCGCGTACGGACGAGTGCGTGAACTCGAGGGAAGGGGTTAAAGCGGGCAAGCTGGAACGCGTGTGAGCGGAAGGGTCGCGTATCCGGAAAATCTCATATGGAAATCGCAGCGTGTTCTCTGGGGCAAGGGTGAAAATAGGAGAACCCATGGCATACGTAAGTACGTCTATGGTTCTATTCTCGAAAGGTCGGCGAGGGAACGAGGGAAGAGTCGACGTAACCGAAAATCTCGACTCGCTTACCGCATCGAATATTGTTTGACCGGCAAAGCTTAATATAGTATCGAGTCTAAAATAACCTGGTTCGATATAGTCCGGACCTGGCATAGCAAAGACTAACGTAACTCAGGCCTAGCGTAACGTTAATTTTAGCGAAGCGTACACCCAGTGCGAAGCACCGATGCAACCAGAGCAACGATCGTGGATGATTTATTTCTTTTATAAACGGTCGAGCCATATGAAAATAAATGCACGCCAGAAGAAGGGGATCGAACGGAGAAGGATGAGGATGCTCTGACGCAAATCTTCTCGATGATGGACCGTCACAAATACACGTTTGAGGATCGAAGAAACGTTCTGCGAAACGAAGAGGGTGTGCTGGCCCATTGGATAAGAGCGTCGCGGTAACGATTCAATTAAATCTCCACGGAACGCGATATTCATCTGCGTAAAGAGGACGAGCGGACGAAGAGGAAGAAGAAGAAGAAGAAGAAGAGGAGGAAGAATCAGAAGAAGCAGCTCGTGTCGGACACGTGTTCGAGCGCGCCACGATTCTCTCCGCGTGCGCAAATGACACGCAATATACACGCACGGGCCCGGATGGTGGACGTATAATACGAATCTGCGATACGTAACTGCGTTATGTAAATAGCGCGCCGCGAAATACGTTTTACACGGACGTGGGTGTATCAAGATTTCCGTGGGGATCTCGTGTTACCGCAGCACAACAGCGACCACGGTAATTCGACGTTTTTTTCCTGCATTATTACGTCCGTAATGCGAACCTTTTGCCGCGCGATGCCTCGTCAACTGTGGCCCTTCCGAGAATTAATGCGAATCCTTTTTTAAATGTTTCCCACCCCTCGGTACGTTTCTGGGATCCTTGCTCTACAGGATGCCGAAGAAAAAGTGTTTGAAAGTTTGGTGTATTTGAACTAGAGAAAGAGAGAAAGAATTCTACTCGTTCCAGTAGAACCATCTGCTTTTGAACCTTTTTTCTGAAACGCTGAATCCGATCTGTGTCCAAAACGCAGCATTTCGAGTACCGATCAACGGTCAATCGGCAGTCAGCAGTCAGCAGTCGGCAGTCGGTAGTCGGCAGGTTGAACGACAGAATGCGTTTTCTAGTACGGAAGTGGAGTTCGAAATAGGCCTACCGTTGGCCACGGGCTGTGTGCGATCATAAAGGTGGGTTTCGAGCCAGCGAGTGCAAGAGGCGCACGTAACGAGCCTCGCGCAAAAGCCCGTCCTGCCATAATCGGCGCAGGCGAGTTATACGGCCTGGTTGTCTGTATCTGGAGCGGAAACAGAAGAAAAACGACACGGTGCTCCTACTGGGAATCGCGCGAGTATAATCTCGCCGACTCTCCAGCGGGCCGTGATACATTTTTGACCAAACCGTCCGATTCTTTGACGATGTCAAAAACTGACTCGCGCCGCATGTTGTTCGCGCGGTTCGTTTGGACGCGATCAGTGTTCCAGCGATTGATCGCTTTGTAAAGGATTTTACGCGGAAACGGTACTCTCTTAAGGGTCTTCAAGATTATTTCAACGGATGAAAAGATATCGAAATAAAATAATAGAGCTTAATTTTTGAAACATCGAGTACAACGATCTTGTTCTCCATTGAAACAAACAATTAACCAGACCGTTCGGAAGGAGGTGGTGCGAGGAATCGGCGAACAAGCGCACGGTTGGCCAATCAAGACAATGACGAAATAATTGAACGTCCGCTCACGTTGGTAATAGGGTTCGCGAGGGCAAGCGAGGACTAATTAACGAGAGAGGAGAAGCAGCGGTAAGTGGCCAGACTCGTTTCTTTCGGTTGCGGTCTGGAGCGGTCTGGAACGCGAACGGGCGCATGCCATCGCGGCGTCGTGACCTGGGCGCGAAATTTGCGACTTGCTTCGGGCTCGGAGGAGTCCCGAAATTCACGAAAAATCACCAATCACCGGCTACCTCGCGGTAACGGTACTCCGTGACGCGAGCATCGAGATATTTCTTCGCGGCGGAGCAGCGTCTGGATCCGAGCGGCGGGTGGATCGCGTTATACCGGCAAGACCGCGATCGCTCCAACGTTAGTTTTTTCGTCGCTCGTGGGATCCGAGTCTAAAACGCTTCTGGAAACCATTTCCACGGTCGTCTCGACGTAACGACGGTCTTCGACGCCGATATGCCCTTTAAAAGCCGATCGATGCGTCAAGGCCCTGACCGATCAAGAGGAAGCCCCTGGCGGCAATATCGAATGAAACGCAAGTATGCGAGCGAGTACGACTATCCACGGAGGGGATCCACCATACGTAGCCGCGTACCTCTGTACCTCTTTCTCCTCCTTGTCGCCTTGTAGATTCCGTCGAATAAATGCGACTACGGCGCAGCTATTTCTCTCCCGCGGTTGGAAATTTATTCCTTTTTCAGACGGACTCTTCGACTCTTATTCCTCTTTCACCTGTTCAAGGAAAAGAAATTCGTGG
This sequence comes from Ctenoplectra terminalis, assembly GCA_019453375.1. NCBI lineage: Eukaryota > Metazoa > Arthropoda > Insecta > Hymenoptera > Apidae > Ctenoplectra > Ctenoplectra terminalis. The sequence goes on along the minus strand of SMSQ01019566.1, from coordinate 240,029 downwards.
AAACGTCTCGGGGAATATCGAGGGATATTTCAATGGAAGGGAGGGAAGTAGGTACGGCGAGGCAAGAGCAGAAGAAGGGAAGAAGGGAAGAAGAAAAAAAAGAAAAGAAACGCGTATCGAAACCGATTCGTCTCTCTCCGATCGCCGATGGAACAGGTTAGATCCGCGAGAATCTTTCCTTTTTTTTTCCGTCGCAAACAGTTGGTACGCACGCACGCCTTAACAGAGACAGAGAAAGAGAGACTCGGGTTGCTCGAAAGGTAAGGGAGTTTCTAAAGGCTTCGATCAACGTCCTTCGCTCTCGCGATCTCGCGTGGAAATCGATAAATGTCGACGTGTGTACGTTGGTCACGTATCTAACCGGAGTATCGAACCTCGACTCTTTTGGACTTAAGAAATCGACTCGATCTCCGGTGCCGGAGATCCAACGAGAGAAAGAGAGGGACTCGCCCCGAGACTCTGCTCGACCGGCTACCCTTTTTCTCTAGGCTCACCATCCACGTCAAGATTTCTCATAACGGACTGCGAAACGACGCGAGATGACAGGATATCGCGGACAGACGCGTCCTGGCAGCCTAAGCTAATTAACGCCGAGCGACGTTCCCTTCTAATCCAACGAATTTGTCGTTCCTAACTAGGCGCCATGATTCGTAGGTACGTTTCCTCGTTCCGAAGATCAATAACCTCGGGAAACGCATAGAGGAAGCCTCGTGCGGTAAATATGACATAAATCCAGGAAGTCGCGAAGCTTCTCGACCGACGTTGTCTCGAACCATCGCGCGTTGCGTCGAAATTTCACGATTCTCGCTCATCCGAGTCTCCTTCGTTACGATTGAAGACGAAACGCTTTGTTGAACGAACAGACGAGGAACTTCGGCTTTGAAAATATTCCCGGGGAAGGGAAAGAAGCATCGTTTCGCAGGAAAGTTAGCAATGGGTAGAGCATTGTCGTTTTCACGCAATAGGTGCTTCCTCGACCGTGTCGGAGCAACGTCGCACACTGTTTTGCAAGCGAAAGTTGCTCGCACGCTTCCACGCGGCAAGCGACTACGCGTTAACCAAACGATACGAGGCAAGAATCGAATTTCGTTCGGTTCGACCGATCGATCGGGAGACGCTCGCGTGGCGCGCGGGAACACGTTCTCCTCGGTGCGGCTATTGGGCGTTCTCAAAGGCTTCGCGATACCATCGAGAACGTTTAATCGCAGCAATTAAGTCGACGTATTGCGCGATCCGAGATTATTTTCATTCACCAACGCTCACGTACACACGACCGTGCAATAGCAACAACGTTTCAACCGAACCAATGGCGACCGGAGAGAAACAGCCACCATCGAGAGAGAGAGAGAGAGAGAGAGAGAGAGAGACTAGTCCGCGGCGTTCCACGGTGGACTAATTAATTAGCATCCGGAACGCGGCCGGCTTGAATCGTGGCATCGCAATTTTCGCGTCCGCCGCGATGAAATATTTATAAAACTCGCGACCCGCGTGCAACTCTCGCGAGTCAACGCAAGAGATCCGACAGACTCGAGAGACCCGACCGGGAGTGTGGAAGTTTTCCCACAGTTCCGGTGCGGTACACAATGCCGAAAGGACGTGCTCGCATCCTGTTGGATGCCTCCTTCCGGTTCGTTCTCCCTTTATCTTCTCTCTCTTTCTTTCCTCATCTCTTTCTTTCTCTCTATCCATCTCCTTTTGCCTTGCTTTTGTTAAAACGATCGTTCCTTATGCGCCACGAAACTACTCGCCACCTCTTCGTTCTGCTCCGTAAATTTCGAGGAATCGCGCTTTGTCGAGACAGAAGGAAACACGTGGTCGGTGAAGTATGAAAAGGAAAGTGTCGTATCAACTGTAGTAAGCGTTGAATGTTAATTCGGAGTAATCTTTGATCGTTGAAGAGACAAGAGTCACGAGCGTGGTCCGAACTTGAATTTATTCAAAGAAATCGTTGAACCAGGTCTGAACAATGACGCAATTACCGCTGACTGGACAAAAAACGTGTCTCTCGTTGTCACGTCGTCACGTCATCGAAACGATCCGGTGTTATACACGAGAATGCAAATTAGCTGTTTTCGGCGCAATTTCTTCCAACAATTATAATCCAGCTTCTCATCGTTTTGTCTCTCCCATCAAAGCGTCACGTTTCCCAATAACTTCGTATTTAACGCCCCCTTCCACGAGTCAAAGGTGAAAATTCCAACGACTACGTTCTTTATACAGCGGCGACGCCGCGTTACGTCACCGTCGAAGACTAATTACCTCGTTGATGCGTTAAACGTCGAGAACTATGGTGGTCCGCGAGCGAGTCGAAACGGGGAACGCGTAAAATGAGTCAATGGGTAACGAGCGCGAAGTCTTAATGGAAAAATGAACGACCGGTCGTGTCAGTGGCGCTTGGCCCGATTCTCTCTCTCTCTTTGTGTGACCGAAAGTTCACCGGAGATGAGGAGAAAGAGAGAGCACAGGCACAGAGGGCCCTGTGAAATCGATGCGAGAGTGGATTCGTGGATCATGGCGTCGAACGTGTACAATGAACCCCCATTTTTTAACGTCCGTCACAGGGACCAGCGTGTCTCGTCACGTGTCCTAGCGAGCGACAGCTGCTGCGGGCCCTGCTTCCCAGCCCTCCTCCATACAAATCGGGAAACCGACCTTACGTACCGTGCGGCCCTTATGAAATAAAGACGTACCAAGGATTCTTAAGGGAGAGGGTTCCAGTCGAGGATTTCTCTCGCGCTCGCATGGGAATACGGGGGACGGTGGATTCGCATACGCTGGGATCCAGCTATTTTATCGAGTCGACTTTTTCCAGTTCGTATTTTACACGGAACAGAAATCTTCAATGGCTAATCGAGCCTAGATCAATTATTTACAGAGTATGATTACGAAAAAAAAGGGAGACTTTTGTATTGGAAAGTAATCGCGTAGAGATTGGAATGCCATAGGAATTGATTATTCAGCCGGTTGATCATAACGGAAACACAAGAAAGGATTGCTTCCAGATCGCCTACCTTAACTGCTCCGCGAACGACTGTGTTAAACAACCAGCGTGCACGTGCTGCTCGAGCACCGCTTCTCACGATTCCTTTCAGAGACAGCCGCGAGTCGCAGGTGCAGGTAAATATTAAAAAAGCGAAGGCGCGGCGGAATTGCGTAAACGACCTGTGCCGTGAAATTCTCGTCCAAGGACAAGGCGGTTCCGAGCGGAATCGGTGCACGATCCGACCGCGTTTAATAGGTCGTCCCGCGTCTGGTTGCTCGTGTGCACGAAACCAGGTCGCGTCGTTCGATATCTAAACGCGATCATTGAAAACGATGCCCGGAACGAACATGAAAATTGACTTGGCCTAGAAATCCAGGCGATATCGGAACAAATTGGTTAATAAACGAAACAATCGGCTAGAACAAAGCGTGAAACGTATTCGGCGATGCATGCATGGAACGAATCGACCCTTCCGCGTGACTTTTATCTTCTTTTACACGCCAAACGACGGGGAATGTAGCGAAGGGTCGAAGGTTCTCTCGGGATCGTCGCGAGAAGCGCATAAATCACGACCAGAGGAAAGAAGGCGCGAGAAGACGCTGGAAACGTACATCATGCGTGCAGATTCATCACCAATTCGAGGTGGAGGAGAGAAAGGAGGCACCCGAGGAGAGACAGAAGGAGAAAGCAACCCTCTCGCGAGTCTTTCACGCGTGTACCGTCCTATCGAGGGTACTTAAGTATGTACGTGTCCTCGCAGGGGCCAAGCCTCTTTCTCGGAACATCCCGACCCAGGACCACGCGTTCCACCATCCTTCCCCTCCGTTCCGGCTTGATTTGGCATTGTGATGCAAATTTACCGAAGATTCGTACTCGCGAGAATTCCTACGGACCAACCTCGAGTGTCTTCCCCCGTTAAACTAACAACGATACGGTCGTCCTTTTCCTCGTCGGTTAGATCGATTCGGCCAATACCTGTCAATAATTCTGTACTCCGTCCATGGTCGATGGTAAACGTTGAAACGGTACTTTTCAAAATTTCTAGCGATGGAAAATTTTCGTACAAAGCGAATGAAAGACCGACGGTGAATCAATAGAACTTGGAATTAATATGGCTTTTTATCTCCGAAAGACTGGAATAACTTTTTCCAAAGAAAGTTCATCGACCCGTGAAGTCGGAGTTCAGCGAATCCTCGATCCCGCGTTCGGCTCCCGCTGGTCGTTTTTGTAGCGGACAGAATACAAGCGTCCACCAGGGCGAGGGGACGCGCGAGTGCGAGTGCGCTGGCTTAATATTTGAATAACGCGCGTAGGTTTGACCTGGCCGAATCAACGGCATATCGGCCCGGCCATAATCAGGCGACATTGTGCGCCGTAGATTATGGGGTAGAGAGAGAGCTCGACGACTCGGCGAGCCAGCCGTACGAATGTATAAGTAATGGAGTTACGAGACGACTCGTCCTCTCGGCGCGCTCCGAGAATGCACTTTATTGGCTTGGTCGCGCGATCTTCGCACCTGTCGACTAAATCTTCGGCCAAGCAGGAAAACTGAGACGATTCGACCGGTTGCGTCTGTAGAAAGCGATCTACGAGGAGTACTCGGAGATCGAGCAAGTATTTCGATGAATTCGTAAGAGTAACAGCTCGTGAAAATAAGATAAAAGCATGGATTAGAAGAAAGCAATGGTTCTGCTCGAAAAATACCGTGTTTGCTAGCATGGAATAGAATTCACGTGGAACCATGGCAAGCTGGCACCGTATAACGGTGCACGCCGGGTAGCGTTTAAATCATGCCTCTCATATTCTAGACTCGGCAAGAGGCGCTCGAGTGCGTGCAGGTTTATCTGGCGCGTATCAAAGCGAACGAGTACGAGCGAAAGATCGAGATCGAGAGAGTTCGTGTGCGCAACCAGCGCATATTTCATACAAATCAGTTTACGAGCCAACGGATTTAGCGAGGCCGAAAACACAAAGAGGAAAAAGGAGAGGGAGAGTCGAGGGCGCTTGGAGAAAGCTCTGGCCATTCGTACGGTCTCGCACGGTCGTACGATCGTAAATAGAATTATAGAAACTGGCCGATACTCCACGATCGACGCTTGGCATCGATACAAAAGTCCACTCGTAACGCAAACATCGTAACGCTCGATGTTACAATTTCGATGGTCGGTAACACGGGGCAGACGAGGTACTCGCCGTGATCCCCTATTCACCTACACCGGCCTCGTGTACGTACAAGCGCCGACAACGGCGGCGTGTACACGAATACTGACCGAGAGAACATGTTCGAAGATAAATCTCGCTCTCGGTGATATTGTCCGGGGACTACCCGCGGTGGATCGTTCGCGCGATCGATGGATCATCGATCGGTGCTCCGAGCCAGCGGGTGGGTGCAGCGTGCTGCTATGCGATTCGCTCGTGCAACACACGCTGGTGCACGCGTGTGCCAGAGCGCCAGGTTTATACTCGTATACTCGTACACTCGATCGTACGCGAGCAACGATTCACCGTGCCGGATTATTCGACTCGGGGATCGGCACGTGTCCGATGTAATAATAACGATAACGGTCATTATTGTTCGACTACCATCGAGACTGGTCTCCTTTGTCCCGGAGAACGAACGTAGGAGTGTTTTGGGGGAGGAGAAACTGAAATCCGTTCGCTGCTTTCGCCGGTCACGTAAGCAGATCACGAGCGAGCGACGGTTGAGAATTTTGATCGGTTCGTGCGATCGCGAAACGACGGTTTTGTAGAAAACGAAGCGGATTGGAGAACGCTCTGTTTCGGACGGAATCTGGGAACTGGTAAAAGTTGGAGCGCTTCGATGTTCCGATGGAAGGAGTTCTTTAGAGCGAGTTCGTGAGCGAGATATGTGGGAACCAAGTGAAACTTCGCCAACTATTGAGAAATTTTAACAAGATTTATAAATATATAATATAAAAGGCAATTTACAATGACATTAGCTAAATAGTCTTTCGAAACCTTTTCCCATCGCATCCCACCGGTGGGGCACCAGATGCAACGAAATTAATTAAAGCGTAAAATTAATCACGCGCCTTCTATACTTTTTGCTACTTTGCGAAACAATTTTCGCAGCAGACGGTGTCTTAAAATTACAATAGGGTAAGGCTCGATTCATCGAGCGCGATAAAGGCCGCGATGCCCGTAGACCGACGGATTATCGGTCGGTTGATCGAGACGCCTCTCGACTTCCTAATGATCGGATCATCTGGCTCATCGGGCGAAGACCGAACGTGCCTAGAAGACGCGTGTAAGCGTCGCGGTCGAGCGCGAAAGGAGAATACCTGGTTTGCTCGTAGGTGTTTGCAAACAATGGCGGGGAATCATCTACGGCCGATTTCGACATGTGGCTGAAACGACGCCTGTAATACGACGCGAGCAGGGTGTGCCGCAAATGAGCATATCCTCGGTGGAGGAACGAAAAAGTAGTCTCTCGGTGCGGTAGAGTGCGGCGCGGAGACATAGCGACGGGACTCGTCATCGTGCTCCGTCGACGTCTCGTGTTCCATCAAGAATACGTGTTTCATTTTTTTACAAACTACAACTCCAGGTGTACTTGCAGCCAACTGCGATGCACATTGAAACGTATGCAAATCGAAAAGCACGCCTCTGCTCGTGATAAGATAGCGCAATTGATTCGAGGAATATATCGATTCGACAGCAAATAGAGAAATCGAAGGAAAGAAGGTACGAAAAAGGTGGCGATGGAACACGGTGAGTATGAAACGAAGAAATTACGAAGAAATCAGGAGGAGGAAGTGAAAGCTTGTAAGAGGAAAGCCTCGAGTATTGAGAAAGAAAGAGCCACCAATTTTTTCGAACTGTTCGCTTGGATGCAACGACGAAAAAGGCGAAAAAGGTGAAAAAGGCAAAAAAGTGTAGGCGTAAGAAGGACGATAACGTATCGGTCGTAACGCGTTAAATGAAATGGACCGCGCTCCACGGAGGAGGCTTGTGTTCCAGGAAATATGAATGGCGTGGATAGGCATGCTCGTTACTTCTCTTTGCAGACTCTTCGAGTCTCTTCCTCCGTGTCCTGGCACTCTCTTTCTCTCTTTCTCTCTCTCCTTTATTCCACTCTTGGTTTTCTCTTTCTCCCGCGTTCACCCGACAAATATGTATCGTCCGGTCAAGTTGCACGCGTCTGCGTGCGTGCCAACCCACGCAACAGAGACGGAGGCACCGGCGTCTAGATATATGACGCGACAATGAATCAGAACCGGAACCTTCGGCATTCCCGAGGGCCGTATTCTGCGCGGAACAAGGTCCTGTCTACACCGGTGAACGCCATCGAATGCGCCACCGCCTCGATATCGCGTCGGTGAACTCGTCGGTTCCCAATACGTACCTATTTCTAGTAACGCCCATTAACCTTCTATACTTTTATCGTAGAAAATTCACGGTATTTATATCGATATCTCTAAAGAATAAAAAGAATAAAAAGAATAAAAAGAATAAAAAGAATAAAACGAAGGAAAAAAGAAATTTTCAAGAAATCCCCTTCATCGCGATATCAACTATTTACGAACATTCTTCGCTTCTACGGGTAACATGTATCTGCATCGTTTCAAAGTTTCACGACTCTCGGCTCGTCCGCGATAATTAGCATCTCGCGCAATAAAGAATGAAAATATAACGAGGATTAACGCGAGGCAGCCCGTGGCCATGCGTACCAACCGCTCCGTATCTAATCCGCTCGATCGAATTAGAGCCAACGAAGACTTCATTCTCCGTTTCCGGTGTGTACCAGCTTGCACGTAACCGTGTAGAACGAGAGAGAGAAAGAGGAGGACAAAGAGCAAAGTACGACGGTCGTATCTCGTCAATTAGCGTAATTCGAATTAAGCATGTCCTGCGGTGCGATCGAGGATCGCGATCGGTCGTATCGCGAAGCGAAAGGTGGGGAGGCAAGAGGAGCGACTAGGTCGGTGCTAATACGCTCTTGGGCAACCGTACGAGATCGAGATATCGATCGATTTTATCGGCTTCGAGGTACGCCGGTTCGAACGGTGCACCCGCGGCAGAAATCGATGGCATTCATTGCGTAACGAGCCACTTACCGCAAATCAAACTAATAGCCAATAAAGTAGACCGGGTCTAAAATTGTGTTCGCGCTGCCCAGCCGCACCTGAATCCTACCGGACACTTTAATCGGCTTCCTCGATCGGCCTTCTTAATGGCGCGATCGCTCGTTCCCTCGTTCGATCGCGTCCCGCACGCATCCACGGCGAATTTACATTCGACCCGACCGTGTCTCGTGATCGTGTTTCTCAAAATGCGATTCGACTGCTCCTTTGGCTGAAGCGAATTTAAGTTCCTCGAGGAGGTCGTTACTTTCCGAATGGTATTCGTATCGAGGCGGTCTACGGTGCTGGAAGCGGAAAACGAGAGGAACGATAGTTCGCCAGGGTTAGCTATAATATCGTTGTCTATTCGATTCTCCGAGCATCGTAAATACCGATCGAACGAAACACAAAACGTTGATCTGTTAAACGCGATTAAAGTGTGACTCTACGTTACGAGTCAGCCGGGTAAGTAACAGAAATATAAAATATAGATAAGCTTCGAATGATCGATGCAATTAATAAACAGAGATCGCGGGTAGTCGAGCTAAGTTAATGAATAGATAGGCGAGGTATGCGGTAAAATCGATACCGGGAATAATAAACCGATGAGTAAGCCGTCTCGTATAGCGTTCAGAGCTCGTTTCACCAGCGACAACCGAACAACGTCGATCGACGATTTTCGCCTGCGATGATTTAATCGTGCTCGCCTCACGGTCGAGATAATGCACGTACAAATGTCCTGGCCATATCGAGCGCACAGGAGGACGTGTTCGCGAACGAATCGCGATCTAAACGCGAGGATATCGTTCCTCCGTTCGTTCCGTTTCGTATTTTTCTCGGAAGAACGAAACAATGGTCCTCTGCGATGAGATTAGAGGAGCACGAGGAACGATATCGTAGCCTGTTGAAGCCGTCATCCGAGGATTTCGCGTACAACGTTGGCGAGGTTGGTAACGGTACCCGGGAAGATACCTCGAACGCGAACGCTCGTGGCTTGTAATTTCGCCGAGCATGCACGTCGAACGTCGCGGATCGGGCGAAAATAATATTTCGTCACGGACAGCGATTAATCGAGAGCTTGCCGAGTGGAACGCGGCTCGGCATCGCGACACGTCCATACGAAGCGTTAATTAAGATATATACGCGAATTTCTGGCGATAAATGTTCGATATCGAGCATCATCGAGTTCTCACCGAGATCCTCGAGAGCTAGGGTCGATGAAAAATGTTTGCTCGACGCTGATTAAATACCATCGAGTCGAGCGAAGCTGAAAGAACGAGAAAGATGGGACAGAAGAGGAGATGGGGGTATTAATTCCGTGCAAGCGCAATCCCCATTAATTGAGAGCTCGTTTTACGAGAGTCAACCGCACTTATGACCGACTGAACCGTCCACGGAGGGAACGATCGTATAATTGTCAATTACTTCGACGATTCTTCGACTCGGATCGATAATTTCGCATTGACACGGTCGACACGCGAGGCTTCTCGTTACTAGATCGGCATTTGCTCTCGCGACGTTCCAAATCGAAAATAAGAACACATCGAGAGATTGTAACGAGTCTTCTCCCTGGTGAGAATTGAAAAGCGAAGCGACAAGATAGCGTGTAACAGGATTCGATTTTAAGAGGATCACGCGAGTAAGAGGTTAATAGGTAGAAGCGATAAAAACGACGCGCAGTCTCTATTTCCCTCGACCGTTTCACCGTCTTTCTCAATCGTGTCTGCTAGACTACTGTACAGCTCGCTTTCAGCCACCGCGTACCGTGGTTTCGACGCTAATTCTTCGTTTAACCCGAACCTCGTGTACCCTGGGTCGAGGATCTTTGACACTGCCGACAATCACGCTAGAAGAACCAGGCTAGGAGAGAGAAAGAAGAAGACACGACGGACCGACTTAACGTCGAGGTCGTTAAGACCTCGTTTTCACTGCATTACCGCCGGTCAGCGTACAACGGTGACTCGTGTCCCCTTTTCCTTCTTTTCGTTACGCAGTTACTGACCCTTCCATGTTTATCGTTCAGTCCATTTAGGTGAAAGCATCCGTTGAGTAAGTCGTTCAAGAAGGAACACGCGTTCTTTTAACAGATCTCTTTCCCAATTAGTGGCAACGTGTAATCGGGTAATTAAATTTACATTAATCGGTTTAATTACGTTACAGGCAATTAGAAAATCTACCCAAGATTACAATATTCCCGATAATCTACTGTTCCAGAGCAATATTACCTCGTAGAAGCAATTGGAATATAAATACAGTGTCAGTTATTTATTAAGCGAAAGAGATTCGCATTGTTCGCACACTTGGACTTAATCTCAACGATAAATATTCAAGGCTACAACTCGACGCTCGATCAATTGCTCGCGATCGTTTCGAACGTTTCGAACGAGCACGGTCGACGCGATACGCGATCGATCCATCGCGTCTTCTCTTTCTCTTTCTTCGTTTGCCATCCTCGACATCATCATCGCGAGCTCGCATTATGCATCCCGGGCTATACCGAGGAAAATGCTGCGCGATTACGAGGCGCGCAGTTTCGCACGAAACCTGTGGGAGACCGGAGAATTGAATTATGGGAGCACGCCTCGAGAAGATAATATCTGATTCCGTAACGAAAGAATACTCTATGATGTTGCATTTTCTAACGGGCGTACGCGCTCCTGCGTCGACCAATTACCATCGAAACGCCCTCTCCGTATCGATATCGCGTTACTTTACAGCTTACGAACATGCGAGGATTACGGAGAAAGTTCGATAAACTTGGACACTTCGATGAAAATTGCTTTTCAAAGATATTTAAAATGTTCTTTGCGATCATTTTTTTTCTTTTTTTTTACATAAAATAGATACAACGAAAATTAGGCTTTGATCGCCAACGAAAGTATCCGTCGAAGGGCTTGGTTCGTCGAGTAAACCTTAAACGCGAGGCCGACTAACCGAGTGCTGCCCATGGAATTCCATTTAAGCGGGGAAAAAGAGAAAACTACGCGACTCGTCTTATCGAACGCACTAAATCTAACTATAATTGGGTCGACGACATTTCTCGTAGATTCTCCGCGAGCTCGTCGTAAAAGTGTTTTCGTTTTCTAGGTTCTACGATCTCGACCGCGCCGCTTACGTTCCATCGAAAAAGCTAAACGAGTAATAAGGAAATAATAGGAAAGTTAATTGAAAAGGCAAACAAATTTAACAAAGAGGGTGTAAAAGTATAAAGCTCTGTTCAGAAGCCGGCAACTATTAATTATTTCGAATAATTGGATAGCATCGGGGAACAAAACAAACGGACTCACCACGCTTCCTTAACCGTGTGCAGCGCTTTTAACGAGAAGACCAACCAGAGAGAAAGAGCGAGGGAGGGAAGGGAATAGAGTCAAAGAACAGAATTGCCACGAATTTAATTGCGATCATTACCACGGTTACATTTCCCTGACAGTTAACGATCCCGCTGTACCGAGAAGGATGCACGGACACCAACCGCGAATCGTTTCATTCTTTTTTCTTTTCTTTTCTCCCCTCGGGAGGCGTGTCGTCGTAGCGACAAGACGCGATTACCTTCGTTAACGAAACGATCTCGCCGTGAACGAACGATAGTCTTGGGCCGGTGGATTCGAGCACGCCCTAATAGTCAGGTGTAACGAGACGATTCATCGCTTTGATATTTCATTCGCCACGCGCCGTTACGGCCCGCGAGAGTGGAAGTTCAGAAAAACTGAAAACAACGAAATGAAAACCGAGGCCAGAACGAGAAACGCGATGGTTAAACCGGAATCGAATGTAGCATCGATTTACATTTTCCACACTTCCACTTAATGGCTGGATAATTAAAGCTCGATACCTTTGTCGTTCCGTCTACTTATTTTTTTTTTTTGTAGCGTTTCTTCGCATCGATGCGTTAAAAAACGTTTCAACGCATAGCTTCGAATGATTCGTAGCAAAGCGCGATGCAAGTCTTGTCGCGCGTATCACGGTTGCAAACCACTGCACGTCTCCCTTGACGCGTTTACATTCCGATAACGCGGCTAATGTCACGGCTCGTTTAATTATTCATACCCTATGGAGTCGCGCGAAACAGCCACGGCGTCGTTTCATCGATCAAAATGCAACTAAAAGATACGATTAAACATTGGCGAGGGAAACGCCGTGCGAAAAGTGTTTCGAAGAACCGCGTTAAAGGGCTGTTCGATGAACCGCTCTATTCCAACTATCTCACGAAATATCGCTAGGATCTCTGGCTCGGAGGGACGAACCGGAGAACGGTTAATTACTTGACAATTAATCAGGATAACGATCAAACGCGTCAAAAGTTTCTCTTCGCGCGACTCAGACACCTCCGGTTCGTACTTACAACAAGTTTTTTCACTCTTTTTCCCCTTCCTGTTCGTTCGGCCATTTACATCTAAACGACGTTCCCAATGGGAGGATCTAGTATCTTCTAGGAAGGATCAAGGACAGGTGGAATGAACGAGCAACGACGATCAAAGAATGTCATGGTCGAAACGTTTTGAGAGACCTCTCGACTTTTTTGCCATCAACAAGACTCGTTTTTCTACGAAATCCGCTGGCCCCGGGAATGCTCAAGATGTCATAACTCCTTCGGTCCGGTGGACGCGAAGGGAGGCGAATAAAAAAAAAGGGAAAAAAAAAACAGGATTCGAGTAGTTTAACAGAGAGAAGCGCTCGTGGTGTCTCTCGTAAAGAACGAAACCGATGGCCGAACACCCCCGCCGCGATTTTCATATTCACAATTAGCATCTCTTCTGCCTCGTCTTTTCGGATTCGTCTGGACAATAGCTGGAACACCCGCGGCGAACTGGCTCGTTTCAACGGACAAAAAGCAACGCGGATTTGTGGCAAATAAAAGCGCAAGCCAGCGGCAAAACGTCGCTACGTTTCGGCTAATCCCTCCGGCTGTGATATATCCGAAATTAATGGCTCCTCTCGTCATTCGTCTCGCGTTTAGGCGAGCTCGTGCGTAAATCTGGCGAGAAAAGCAGCGACCACCGGTGGTGATTTAATTCTGGACGCGTGCAAAGGGTATCGTTGGAGCGAAACGTTTATGAATTTTCCAAATTTTATTCGGCACGGTACCAAGGTTGTTACGGTAACGATCGCTCTCGGGTATGCATTCCACCACGCCGAGATCGAGGAACGAAAACGAGGCTTGATTCAGAGTTACGGAATGCGCGCGGACCACGCTAGGCCTTCGGGCCATGCGGCTTCCTCGTAAGGTAGCTTTCCAATCGACCAGGAATTTTAGTCGTCCGACCCTGGCGCCGGTTTCTAACGTTAAAAATCGCTTACGCGACGTACTCAATTTGTTCGTTAATATGGTATCGATGAACGTCAAAGAGCGTTAATCAAACGTCATAGATCAATGATACCGTTTCTTCGTTCACGCCTCATCTTCCGATTCCGTATCGGTCCTCGAACTTGATCCGTCCGATACGGTAAACACCAGGAGCACGATTCGAAAGATGGTCCAAGGTCTCGACGCGTTCAAGGACCCCGCCGCGAGGACGGTCGAACGTTTCGCGAGGAAAAAATCGAGCAATCGCGCAGGCCGATGTTCAAGATATTCGGCTACCGTGCTCCATCACCTCTGATCGTCGATGTTATCTGATCGAGAGAAAGAGAAACACGGGAGAGAGAGAGAGAGAGGCGCTCGGGACTTCCTCCTGTCCCGCGGAGAAAGAGAGAGTCGAGGGAGATTCAGGGCCCTGTGCTCGCCGCGATTTAACTAGATGCGCACCGGCAGATCCCTATCTGGCGAGCGGTTGCAAGAGCTGCTGCTCGACAACGCGCTCTGGAACCTCTCTCTTTCGACTGGCTCGGCCAAAGGGGAACGAGCAACGCCAGTCGTTAAGGGGTGCTTACCACGGGGAGTTACGTAGCGCTAACGCGTTCGACGAGATCCATCTTCTTTCTTTTTCCACGCGAAATTAATGGCACCTCGCGTACCTTTGCGAAAGAACAGCGAAAAGAAAATAAAAGAAAAGGAAAAACGATACGGTTGGAGGAACATCGTTGACGAAGGTTTGCCACGCTCGAACTCGAGAGGAGAAGGGACGACGAAAGTCTTGTCGTCGTTAAGAGTTAAGAGTCGCTCGAATTACGAACATTTGGCAACGTCCGCTTTTACTGGCCGGCTTAATGCCCCCCGTGCACACGCATCTTATAAGTGCGTACGTGTGGCGCCGCTCGGAGAAACGCACAAAAGCCTGTCGGTTGGTCGTCGTTCAAATACCGAATCGTTAAAGCCGTGCAATTTCGTCGAATTACGAATCGCGCCGCACAGTCGACGACGACACTTAACGGCTGCTATGCACCGGGGCCCGTCCCGTCTACGCGTACCATCGTTGCGTCTCGTACCCGCGATTTTACGCCCCGCTGTTCATTCCGTACGGAAGAGAGTACAATTTGCTCGAGTTACGAACACGCTAGCCGACACGTTGCGTTACGTTCGGTGAAAGCTGCCGATTTTACGACGGCTCTGCCCTTCGATGCGCACTTTTTGATTACACGGGGTCACGCGGAAGAAACCCGTAAACTTCGTACAACTTTAGCTAGGAAAGGTATCGTTTACGACTCGCAAAACGCATCGGAAGTGTCGATAGCCGTCCTGGATACATCTCGATCCGATAGAAACGAATCGGAGCAACGGATTCTCACCCTGCTCCGAGTCGAAAGGACCAAAAAAAAAAAGGCGAGCGAGGTCAGTTACCTTTTCGATTAGTTCCGCAGTTGTGGCCTCGAAACAATGTTTCGCGATAAAAACGGTGCCAGGTCCGAAGCGTCCTTTCCTAACTCTAGCTCAAAGTCACGGATCGTTAGATATCGATGTTATACGTGGATCAACGACAACATTCGTTTTTGCGAACGTTCGACGAATGCCACGTGACGCTGTTGGTCGAGGCTCGGTCTAGTCCGAAGCAAAATAAACACACCGAGGTGAGCGGCAAGCCTCGGTGAAACGAGGCAAACACCGCTCGCTCGATGATTTTTTTTTTTTTCCACCAGCAGTGTCCGGTGTTCCGATTACTCCTCGACGATACGAGCGTGCCACGGATACGATGAAGGTAATGGCCGCGGCTCAACATTTCGACGCGCGGAAAATAAAACTCATTAATGCTCGCCTACTTAACCACGCGCGCGGATTACGCGAAACTCGCGAGTACAACGGCGCGAGCCAGAGTAAAAACACCGGTCTAAAAACTGGTATTACGTTGCGATGCAATTATGTAATCAGGTTGCGGCACGTACACCGTGACGTTTAATCGCGTTTAATTACGATCTATCGGGAGAACAACTGCTGCTACGGGGTCTCATCGTCGATGCGATTCCGACTAATTAATTCCAACCACAACCTAATATCCCAATTTTCCGCGAACCGCGAAGTGATCGCGGTTTCGGTGCCAGTTTTGGCATGGAAAACGGAGAAACCTGTTTTCGATCGCAACCATCGCTGCGTTATTAATAATAACCGTGAATAACACACGGTTTAGAAAGCACGCCCACCATTCGTTAGCCTGTCGCGTGTTTACTACCATTCTCGAACTCGCGGAATCGTTCTAGACTTAAATTCCTACAGTTTACTCTACTAGAACCCCGTATCGTGTACGCGATTGTCGCAAGAGACACCTAAATATGAAACGTTAATTAGCAGTGACACGTTCGTGCGACCGAGTAAACGTGTCCCTAAATTCCATCGAGCTACGCAAAGTTTGCACAACGATGACACGCTACAGGAATTTCGACGTTACCTCTGCGTTGCTTAATTTTCTTACGTAAGACGAAAAGTAACGCGGCTCGTGGAATGCGACGAATCGCAGTTTTTTTAATCAGGCGCGCGTACACGCGCCGCGTAAAACGAAGAGACTCACCTCTTTCATACCGTCGAGCCGACCGAGACTCTTGGTGCCTCGAAGCGGAGGAAACGCAGCGTCGTGCCATCCGGGACTGCATACCTGCACTTGCTCCGAATGCACGTTCAAAGCTCGCGCCCTGCTCTTGCTCTTACGCTTATCCAGCAAATGCTTGGCCCTGGACTTTCGAACCGGAGCGGCCGAATCGTCCTCCGGATCGCTCTGCACCTCCCAACGCGACGGAGATTTGAAACGACGTCGCGGACTCGTCGGCGAGGTCACCGGGGAGGTGAGCCTCTGGACGAGGGTGCCGAACATGGTCATCATTCGACCTGATTTACCACCGGCGTGCGATCAACGATACTTCACTCCGATTTGGACATCGTCGTTTCGAGCTGCGCCTCGGTCGTCGATAACGCGATCAGCTCATACCAACCGAGTCGTGTCCTACCACGCGGAGAGTACACTCTGTCACTCGAAAGCTTCACGCGAAATCGAAATCCACAGGTGGTTCCCGGAACGTGTACGCGGTGTACATCGGGAGTACGCGATTTCTTCGCCTACCGATACACTCTGTTTTTTTCGATAAATGCAGCAGAGGTGGTTAACGGGAAAAATAGCGTTGCGCACTTGAAACTGAAACGCAGCGATAAAATAACGCACGATATCGCAGCGCGCGATACGGAACGATAGAAGGAAAAGAGAAAAAAAAAAAAAAAAAAAAAAAAAAAAAAAAAAGAAATCGGTCACTGAATATCACACTACGCCGTAGGTAGATTAGATTCGAGCGTGTGTTAGCTTCTCTGTTAAGTCTGCACTTGGATTCTCCTTGATTTACACGCGACGTTGCACGCTCGTCTTTCCGTGCGTACGGGGCGAACGCGAAGATACCGTTTCAGGTAGGCTCTCCGGCACGTTTCACCGATCGAGCGGAGAGAAAAGTAGCGGCCTACGGGAAGCAACGTGTCAGAGGCCCGGATCGACTTGAAACCAGGCACAGGTATTTGCCTTCGGGCGTGCAGCGCTCTCTCGCAAACACGGTCCGCGTTTAAAGCGGTAATCTACGTGCACCGTTTCTTTCCTCTGCGGTTCGCGGTTTTGGGTCCTTAATCGGTCGCTCGTTCCTGTTCATGAATGGTCTCTGGTCTCTTGGCGTTCGGCGTTACATCGATCGGGTTGCGACGCGAAAGAACGCGCACCGTGTTCCCGGAACGTGACAACAACACGAGACCTTCGAGGTTGAACGTTCAACGCAACGCGACGCGACGCACACACAGCGCGACCACCGATCGCTGGCTACGTGCGGAATCGAACTGGTCGCGCGGAGACTGTGTCTACCGACCGGTTGGCCTCGCTCCTACGGAAATGCCCGAGTACGGGCGAGCTCGCACGAACCGGATCGGAGTTTGACGATCTACGACGGCTGGCCGCGAGACCGAGTCACCGGTTACCATGGCGATCGGGACTTATTCCTCTTTGGGCCTTACACGCCGTTCGTTCCTCTCCTCGGGAAACCGAGCCAACAGAGCGAGGGTAAATGGTTCTTTCAGTGCCTGATTTTTTTTTCTTCTCCCTTTCGATGCTTTTTTACGCAACTTTTTTTTATCCAGCTTGTTTAATGAAACATCGAAAGTGTTTGCGAACCAGATCGCGGATCGATGTTCCTTTTCGTCAAGAATCTGATAATCGATGAAGAAACACTTTCCTTTTCTCGCTGTTGCCGAGTACAACGCGAGGAAAAGAAAACAATTCGCACGCTTAAAAATGACAATTGATTTTTCAAGATTTTCAAAGATTCGCTATCGGTGGCAACGCGCTGGATGCATTTCAAGGTGCATCGTACTCTATTTGCAACCGGCAGAACGTGTCCCGCCATAACGGTCTCGGCCACGATAAAAGCAATTGATAATGCCTGACCCCGGAATGAATTCCTGTTTCTAGGCGTCAACCGGCTAATTAATGGCACGATGACTGGTTCTCGGTTGCTTCGCGGTGATATTCTCGCATGTCGGACACGATAAATGGGGAGTAGTCGTGCGGAACACCGCGAGACGATGCTGGGATGTCGTGGAACGCCAACTTCCACGAAGCTCGCGGCTTAAAGCACGAAAGGTAAAACGAGAGCTCGATAAGAAGCCTTAGCAAAGAGACACCGACCGATCCCTCTTTAATCGTAGAAGAAGGTTAACCACGTGTCGGTCTTTTAATAATTTTCGCGAAGCTTTAACGCGACATTTCTTCCAATAATTAACAATAGGACGCTAGCTGTTCCTGGTCGTTTTCAAGCTAACCAAATCAAGCTGAGAACCAACGCAACGCAGCGTTCCTTATTGCTCGAACGATATCGGAGTGGTAACCCGAGAAAAGTTCAATTATACTCGCGTCTATATACGGTGGTACGGGCAAGTTGATTAATCGCGTCGAGGGTCCACTTGGTAATTATTACACGGACGCGTAATTAGTGCGAATTGCCCGATACGGGGGGCCATTTTTCGCCCCCGAGTAGTCCCTCTAATTTGGTTCCAGCAGCATCCGTGAGAATCTGAATTACACGGGTCCCGACGCTGCGATTGAGATTCGTCCTGTAACGAGCGCGTGATCCATGATGCGACTCTCGACGAGAACACGCGCGGTTAGTCGCTACGCTTCCCCTCTCGCGCATCTTTCATCTTCATCGTCTCGTCTCGCGAAAGTCTGCCTGTCCTGTGTCGCGATTCAGCTTCGCGATACAGCGAAAGAGGCGTGTAGCTAGAAATACGCGTTATCCAGATGCTACCTGTTGGATATACGAAACAATTAACCCTGTCCCACCGAAATCTCGGAGATTATTTAACGTTCCGCGAACCTGCGTTATTCATCTAGGCATTTTCACATGTTTATCGACGAACGAGGAAATAAAGTGGCTGTGAGAAAAGACGCGAGAAAGCGAGAAAGCGAGAACGGAAATTTTGTCCGAGTTTCACGGCACGTGGATCCTTCTTTCGTAGGATCGCGCTCTCGTCGCTGGATGCTTAAATTTCAAGACCGCGACAGGTGCAGAGGCTAAATAAATTCCAGCTATCGCGAAATCGCGCCAGCCTACGGTTGTGGCTGTATTTTTCGCGCATTCTTTTCCTTTCTTTCGTAGTCGCCGATTTATAACCGTGATTACGAAGTAAAACTACGAGATTCAGCCTATTATTATAGGAACAGACCGAAACGTGCACCATTTCTACCAACTTTTCGTAGCTCCGCGATCCATCACCCGTCTTCAAGGTTTCTTCGTTGCACGTCGACACTTTCGAGAGAGGATCTGGAGCAAGCCGCGAGAAGAAATGCTAAGCGAACGCGCGTTGAATCAAAGATAACGTCAGACCGCCATAAATATCTGATTAGATCAGGTCGAGACGCGTTGCGCGCATTCCTCTTCTACCGATCATAACTCAAAAAATAAATCCTACACAAGCTTTACGTAACGCTTCGTCTCTGGCGTTCTGGATCCGTTTCACGAGCCACCGAGTCACGCGACTAAAATCTACCCCGTAGATCCAGAAAAACGAATCGTCTTGCTCGCGTCCTTCGAGTCTCACGGAAACTGGAATGCCAAAAACGCGAAACCGCGAAGATCCCTCGGGCAATAAATCCGTGTTATCGCGAAGAAATCGCGGCGAGCTTCTTTTCGCGGCCAATTTTTCAACCCTTCTGACCGACGTTCTTTCGGAACGCGGAAAGTTCCTCTCCGTCGCGTGAAACGATCTCGGATGCAGCGAACCGAGCCTCCATATGCAAATATCGTCGAGGATGCGAGATGGAGCTTATAATCGAGACTTTCGCCGCATTATTTGCATCGGATCCGCCTCGGTGTACATTTTACCAGGATCGAAACCGAGGAGACCGACCGAACGATCTACTCGAAAAGGAAAAAATCTGCGAGCAATCTAGCGTGACCGATTATTCCGAGGTGGGCCACGGAAGCGATACATCGATCGATAAGTTGTTTCCCTTCCGGTGTCCTATCCTAAGCGGCGTTCGTATGGGAAAGTGACTTTGGTCTGGCAAAGTGTGTCGCGCGTTCGTTCGATCGACGATCGTTCGTGTCGCTGATTTTCACGGAACGCGATCGCGAACGGTACACGTGCACCAGAGATCGATTGGTAAAATTCAAGCGTTCGCACACCTAACTCTAATCTCTTTTTGTCTCTCGCTCGGAGAGAACTCTCCCGGGTACGCGCGCGAAAAGGGAAACGTTGCGTGCCGATTATACTGTCGGCCAGTGTGAGAAATATTATCCTTTGATCTCCGGTGCTGCGCACTCCGTGCCGGTTTCACTCTGGCAAGAAATGAACGACCACGGGCCGCTGTTTCAGTACGACCTGTCTTTGGAGATTATCAGTCGTGCGAGAGCCTGAGCGAGACGGAAGTGAGCGTGCCGCAGGAAGTGGCCGAACCACGATTTCCCCTGACATTGAAGCGCGAGCGTACGCGGCCATTGGTGTTTTATCGAGGATCGTGTGGGTTCGTACGCTTTGGAGGTTTCGAAGGCTTTCAAATTGGTGATAACACCTCAAGGATACCGATCCGCGAGATTTGTGGGTGGAACAAACGAGGTCGTCCCCGTGGTATCGCTCGAACGCGAGGTCGAACGAGTTAGGCGTAGGTGAAAACGCTAAAGTTTAGGTAGAGCATTGCGAAATAAATAGAGTAACGGAATATTTTCTAACAGGAGTATGTCAAAAACCTTGCACAACTTCCTTCGAATTCCAAGAGAAACATGGAGAGACGAAGAGATTCGCGAAAGAATTCGGAACGAACAGACCGACTTAGAAGGTTAGATAAGATAGACGCGTCGGTAGGCGAGGCAAGCGGAAAAAATCGGCGACACAAGAAACGTAGATATTCGAAATAGTCGGTAGACGGAATAGTGATTTACAGTATTTCACCGGCGCGTGTGCTCGCCGCGCCGAAGCGATCCGCGCGTTCGGCGCTCGGTTTCAAGTCGTCCCGTTTAACAAGCTATGCGATCGAGAGTTAAGGCTGCGAACGAGATCGTTTCTTCGTGAAAGTCGCGAATGCACGCCACGGAGTCCCGCCAGGAAATACTCCATTCCGTCGATCGGACAACGATAACGATCCGCAAAGACCGGTCTAATAACTCGCGATCTAAAGGCTCCAACATTGGCCATCGTGCACAGGCATGCTTGCGTAAACGGGTTAATGGAGAGGTCAATGATGGAGAGGTATTAATAAATGGCTCGACAATGGGCGTGGAATTCGCGGGCTTCGGTGAAGCTTAAACTTCCAGTTGGAGCAACGAGGCGCGATTGCCCCTTGTTTAGTCCCGTGTTTTATATCGTATACGACGAGAAATCGACGGAAAATTGCATCTTCCTACGCTTCTATATGGTATTTCGTACCACGATTCAGCTTCGCATCAACCGAATATTATCGGATTCCTTCAAAACGCTAAGTTGATTAATCTCAGGAACCGTAAGATTCGTCTCTAATTATTCACGGATCTCGTCGTAAAAATGTACGACTCACTAAACATTGCTAATTAATTTCCTTTAATGATAGGTTGCTACCATTTTTTGCCAGAAATTAGTTCCAACCTGAAGGAGTTTGATACGGTTCCTGGTAGCGTTCTGGTAAATAAGGAATAATTAAAGTTTCGCGTGTCGTGCGAAAACTGTGGACCAGTTCCGCGAGCAGACTTTTAGCCAAGCGTCAAATTAAACGGGTTTTAAGGTGTTGCCGTAACGTTGACGAATTATCTTGCGGACTCGAGCCACGCCAAGCATGTTTTCCTCGAAAAGACCACAGAGGAACTCGTCCTCCTCGTCCAGGGCCGGAACGAGCCTTGACCTCGCGCAACGTTTTCGCGTACTACGCGCTCGGTTTCTTTTTTTCAGGCCTACCTCGATGAATCGTTCAGGTTATAGTAGCTTAACTCGAATTTTAAGGCGCGAAAGCACGATCGCGCATTTTTCTCGACCACCTCGTAAATTCTGGCCAGACTTTTATAACGCGATTGGAGTGCACCGTGTTCGCGCGCGCCCGAGCGTTATTTATGTAATTGTGAGAAAGATTTAACGCGGCCGTCGTAATAAATACAATCACCGCAACAGTCGTACTCTTAGACACCGGGATGATAATATCTTAATTTATGTTCCGCAGCCCGCCCCATTATCTCATCGACGGTTCTTCCGTCGGAAGACGGGGCTATCCTCTGCCAAGACTTCGCGACCTCACGCAACGTTTCCGCGTGCCTGACGCCTTGCACTCCCTGCCTCTCGACGATCCTTGGGATCGTTTAACTCGTTCCCATCGTTTCGATGAATCGGTTCCTTTCCTAGACCTATTCCCATCCTCGTCGATATAAATCTTTCGCTCCTCCTACGCAACAGGCGAACAATTTAATCCCCAAAAGGAATTACCGAAACCAAGAAACTCCAGAGTTTGCTTTCGAATAACCGTTAACCGATTCTAATCCTCGAATTTTCCAAACAAGGCGAACGAGCGACCAGAACCAGAAGGAATCTTGACCCGTGGCAACATTTCCGCGTGTTCGGTACACGCGTGGGCCCTCTTTTCCACGCGGGCCTCTTGCCAACAATGCTCTCAACGTAGCTTTGGTACGTCCTTTTTTTTTTTTTTATTTTTCTTTTTCCTTTTTTCCTCGTCGGACTCGGTAAGGTCGCGCCACTTAACGGTCCACGGCATATCGCATCGGCCGTTTCGTGTGTAGACACGGAGATTCGAATGGGTATTAAAGCCGGGCGCACAAGGCATCCGCATGCCACCGAGTAGCCGGCTGGCTCACACAGACGGAGAGAAACCGTGGCGAAAAAGAGAGAGTGCGTGCGACAATGGGGCATAACGCGGAGGATAACGAGCGCGAGTTATGCCCCGTCATAATTTGCAATTTAGATTTCATTATCGCCCGCTGCCCGCTGATCTTGCTACTGCAGCGTCTACAACCATACTGGAGCGTCGTTGCTGCTGGCGTACACGTGCTCGTGGAAAACAGGGCTCTGGTTTCTGCCTACGTCCCGAGTCTATCGGCAATTTTCCGCTTCCTGCCAGACGCTTCCCGTTTGGAAAAGTAGCACGATCCCGTGCATCGTTCCGGAAGAAAATAATCGTCCTAAGTAAATCGGTTGATTTCGTCGCGCGACGTTGGAACGACGCAACGCAACGCTAATGGATGTACCGAATTACACGCGCGTAACCCGACGATCGAAACCGGAAAGGCATATCACCGTTTGCCATAACGGAACGCAACGCGAAGCAACGATATCGTTCGATCGCATCGGATCGCGTGGAATCAGGTAGCATCGATGCGTCGGAAGTGGTAAGAACGGTCGATAGCGAATGGAAGATCGTTTTCGACGCATTTGGCCAACACCGAGACCGAGAAATCCAAAGGATGGCCGCGAGCCGAGCCTATTCCGCAAAAGTGTGCTAACGACGCGCAAACCGCCCTCGAGCGGCCGTTTCCGCATTGCGTGCGAGCCTTTAAAGCGCGGAAAAACGCGCTTCGGAACACAAGCCTGCCGCACGCGTATGCGAACCCACTCGTTCGAAGTAATGATCCTGGTTAACGGTACCGCAAATTGGTGTAGCAAAGGGTCCGTAAAGTCCTTTATGGAAATGTTCATTGCAATATTGTTGGCACAAACTCTCGAGCGCTGGCGCGCATCTGGTGTGGAATAAATGACGCGAGTCGCTCGTTTCGGTCATTAGAGGTCTCTTTCGCGAACGAGCTAAGTGGTCGCGGCATCGCGTCCCGACCAATGATAACCGATGACGGACACTTTGTATTTAGAATCGAACATCGTTCCGATGTCCCGTAGCTTGTTACGGTTCCACCAAGACCGGTCTCTAGGAACTGGCCGGGCAGAGATCAAAAGTTATCGTTGGCGCGTCGGACGGGACGAGAGATTCTAAACGAGCCGACCTGTTAATTTTACGCAAAGATTCCCTACGCTCCGTGCGATTTCGCTTTCGCGCGTAAGCAAGCGATCCAAAGATCGATAAAAGTGGAGAGATAAAAAAGAAATTGAGAAGGCGTTGATCGTAGCCCGGGACGCGTCTCCTAATTCGGCCCGAAGATCGAGAGACATCTTTCGAGGTGCATCGGTGCAACGTCCTGTAGAAGAAGATCCCTCCTGCCGGTACCTTGCACCAGGTTCCTTTGGACTGACTCACGTACCGGTCGTTCCAGCCCTCTCCCTCGTCTCTGCGCTGTACGTTCCCCACTTTGTTCCACGAACACGCGGAGAACTTGCTTTTCGGAAGCAAAAACGAACGTGGGCGAACTTCTCGAAGGACATTCTCACAGATTCTCTTCCATCCCGGTGCGACAACGTCTCTCTCTCTCTCTCA
>SMSQ01019566.1:183234-213926 GCA_019453375.1 Ctenoplectra terminalis | reverse complement strand
CTCATTTTCTCAATTACATCGAGCACTACCGAGCGCACGGCCTACTTTCAACGACCTTACACGAACTAAAAGCCCATTTAAAGGCTGCACGAATTTTTGTGACCCACTGTACGTACCGCGAGCGTCAAGGTGCTCGGCCACCTTGGCCGTCGGCTAGCTTTCCATCGGTGAAAGCTCCGCTTTGTGAAACGTTCAACGCGCTGCACATACGCCGACCTGTCTCCATCTCTTTCTCTGTATATATATGTATATATATATATATATATTTATATACAAAAATTACAAGACCGGTTAGACCTTCCTCAACGCGCCTTGTCCGGACATTGTCGATGAAGTCGATGAGAAATTAGCGGAAGTCAAACGTGAACTTTGTGAAGTAAAAAAGATTTAAAAAGAAGATTAAAAGAAAAGAAGAAGAGAAAAGAAAGAATCGCAGTTGAATCGTAGATCGATTGATCCATCATTTATATCGTGGCGTAGCAGTGAACGTACAAACTATCACCGATATCACCGACGTAGGGACAATCTCAAGCTTTTTCCTCCTCTAATTTATGCGCATTATTAAATTTATGTGCAATCCGAATTGCAAAATACAGAGACCATGCCGCGTCGCGGATGCCACTACAGCGTTCTGGAAAAGTCGTAAACCAAGGGTAAGGCTCATTTTACAACAAGTCTCCGGCTATATCGCCGATCGTCGATAGGAGAAACTCGAGGGAAATCTCATTAAGCGAAGTGTCCGTGAACGATAACGGCGTCGTTAATAGCTCATCGACGATAATTAACTGCTCGGATCGGGAATTCGTTCTTTATACGTAGGAACAATGACGCCTAACTTCGATATCGTTTACTTACTTCCCCGTACGCTTCTTCGTTCAAACTCGAGAAGAAAAAAAAGTTTCGTTCGTGAACTTGACTCGCGCGAGTCGTCTCGATTTCAACCCGTCTGTCTCCTCGCCGAAACGAGCACGTAAGCGCGTACGAACGGAATGAAAGATGTCAATGGCGCGTTAACAAACTTTTATCAAACCAGACGATAAATCGATGCGTTCGTATTCATTTTTCACTCGGTCCTCTTTCATAAATAATGTCGCCGATAATACGCGAGGTGCGCTAGAATTTCTCTTTCGCCGCGTCGAAACGATAACGCAACGCTTGAAAAGCGAGCGACATTTACAGAAACGACTATGAAACTCGGTAAACGATAGGCTCGAGGAATGATAAGGGAGACGTCAGCGATAAAGAGGTAGAAGGAACGCTCGGAGTCTCTTGAGGTCTCTTGGACTATCTTGGAAATACGACTTTCCTTGGCTTCGAAACCTAGAGGGTTTCGAGAAGGTGTGTTGCGTGTGCCGTGAGATTTCTGATATTTTTAATAACAATCTCGATGCTATCTGACTACAGGATCCGAAAGAAATTGCGGTAACGGAGTCGCTTTGGTACCGCTAGAAACAGTCGATGCCAATCTGGGAAACCTCTGGCGTGGTTGCCGCAAAATCACGATTGCGAGCCTCGTATATTCATCGCTATGAATTTCATACAATATTTCCATTTTCGATGCAATAATCATGCTCCAACGATACCGTCATCACTTCCTGCTACCGACTCCTCCACCTTCCGATGATTTCTTGTGCTTCGTTAACATTAACGTTACATATTTCAGGGTCGATGAAATTTAAGTAACGTTACTCTTGCCCGTTAACTCTTCCAGAAACCTGGTCGACACCTATCTTACCTTTACGTTTCGTTACAAAAACGATTCGGCTGGTGCTCTTCGTTGGTATTCTTATGACAGATCGATGAACAGGTTTCTCGGTCTATGTTCAACCGACCTCGGGAAATAGGTCGAAACTGGCTGAATAAGAAGCGAGTGGAAGCACAGTTATAAAAACCTAGAGTGCCTGACGCGTACTTTGCTTTAAACAACTTGACCAAGACGTCGTTTGCATGAAAGAGACCATTTCATATCCCTCCCCTCTTTATCCAAGCCACTTGGTAATCTAAATCTTTTCCACGTTGCTCGGTTTTACAGACCTTTCGACTGCAGCCTGATGATATACGACATTCAGATGTTGTTAAATAATCAAGATAAAGACACCTCGAAGAAATAATCGGACGGCGGTCGGTATCGTTCGCGGTCCAGAGGCTCGACTTCCTCTCGCTGTCGTTTCGATCTTGCTTTTTGTAGGACACGCATTGGGTGGTCAAGCGAAGCGTACACGACCGATCAAAAAACGCGGCAAGATTTCTCTGCGACACTGTCTTCCTCTCTTTCTTTTTCTCCAGGCTCTGTCCTCGATGACCATCGACTGCACAATTTCGTTGTTCCCGACGTTATTACATTAATAACGATTCAGGCGGCCAAATAATTGGATCGAACGAAAAAACGGTCTCCTCCGAGTTTCTCTCCCTCTCCCTCTCTCTCTCGCGTGGGACCGTTCAACTTTCCCTTTTACTCGACTTACACTCGCCACTCTGACGAACAGACGCGCGAATGCATATTTATATTCCTCTCGTATCGTCGAGAAGGAAGTTATATTTTAAGTAGTAATCTTCGACTTCCACTTCGCAAACCAGTCTCAATTTTTATCACTGCCCCATGGTACGATATTCTCAAGCGTAAGATGAGGAAACTGCGCTCGCGGATTGAACGCGGTTTACGTGCCTAAAATTCCTGTTAAAGATTTCCGGTGTCCGGTTTCTCGGCCCGTTAGGCCGACGCCCTTTCGAGAATGCATTTTCAGAAAAAATTCGCAGCTACGCGGACGCAGCTACGGACTCGGCTGAATAAATACGCGCGGTTCTGCGGGACTCGTGGCTTCCACGCATTGAAATCTCCCGACTCTGCGGCGTACGTACGACTATATTTACGTAGCCGCGCGTGGATAACAATTGTAGCGGCGCGAGTCGTAAACGCCAACGCTTCGAAACGATCTTTTCAGAGAGGGGCGTTTCGATCTCGAAGGATTCAGAAAATTGGATTAAGCTTTAAATATATCGAAACGCGTCCTATAGCCGCTTGAATCGCGCGCAGAACAGCGGAAGATAAGGGACGGCCAGTTATCGTGCGTCTACCTTCTAAGGTACGCGCTGCTCGCTTTGCTCGCGGAGATATATACCCGGCCAACACCGACAAAGAGAATACATCTGGCCGCGACGATGCGGCTAAACGCAGCGAATCGATAAATAAATTCCGGACGAAATTTTATTGCCGCTCGCGAACGCGCACGCTTGGAGTCGCACGCGGACGAACGATTTGTCCGGCCGGGAAAAGAGAAAGAGAAAGAGCCGCGGTGTTTTCAATGAAGCTATATAAATTACTGAATCGATTGTTTGTCTTCGTAAATCTTTAACGAGCATCTTGGTGATCGGTTCGAAAGGGGTTCTAGAGAGGAGACGAGCATCGATCAATTTACCACCACGCAGGGTCTTCGATTCCTTTCCTTTCGGTTACATCGACGGTGCTCCGTTTGTTAAGATTTCGATTGTCTCTAGCGTGTTCTATCGATACAGAGACCGACGCGAGAACGTCGTCGAAAGTTGTTCCACCGATGGTGGATCTCGATATTAACGATCAACCGAGCCGGCCTTCCGGGTACCAAAACGCGTCCTTTCATCGCTCAAAACTTTCACGCGAAGATTAGTAGCGTGTATACTCGAATAATCGAGAAGATCCCTAATCATTAATCGACGATTGGTCGGTCACCTTTGAGCGCACAATGTTGCGAACAAATCGGTTCTATCGGTGCAACAATTTCGTACGCGCGTCGATAATAATCAATCCTTGATCGTCGTTTAACTTGGTAATTTTACAAGATTTATTGGAGCCGGGATACAGGCATTATCTGAAAAACGAGTCGCTTTCCTTGGTCTTCCTGTTTTACGAATACGCTCGTGATTCTCCGAGCTGATGTACCGAGAGAAACTGGCCGCGTGTTATATAAGAGATGCCGGCGTAAACGTGGACACGTATCGCTCGCCAATTTCCAGGTATCCGGTGATGATATAGTTCGCCGGTTCACTTGGTCGAATCGCGGGAGAACTCCCTCGATCGTGCGCCGAGGAATACGAAATTGTTCGAAGGTGAGAGGATTCCGTGTTGCACGGATGATACCGGAAGGTATTCTCCGGAACGAGACCTCGACTCGCCAGGCACGTAGAGTATGTTCCCTCGGTACATAAAGTTTCAGTGAAATTACGATGGATTAAGATTTTTTCCCCCGTGTCCGAGACCATCGAGGAATACGAAGGAACCGTGTGTTCGACGATGATGTTCGCTGGTAACTTCGCGAACCAGCGGACACGGGGTAAATATCCGATCAATTTCAATAGCGTCGAATGCTTTCATCGAATGGGTGCCGCCTATCGCGGTGAAATTGTAAAATAATCACCCATCGAAAGGATCGAAAGGATCGAAAGGATCGAAATGACTCAAAATTTTCGATCAAGCTTACTAAACCTTTACGGAACGTTTCTGCGGAAAACGAAAATTTGGCAGAATTGACGATGCGATAAAATTGTTGTCAAAGTTGGTTAATCGATGCCGATTCGATGAGCGGATACACGGATGGTGCAACCGATCGAACACTTGGACGTTGCTGGTCGAAAAGGGCGAGCACACACGGGCTGGAACGCGCACAGGCTGTCCCGTGTGTTGCAGGAATTCGCTGCTGTTGCAACGGATCGATATCTCGATTCTCGGTCGCGGATCAAACCGCCGCGAGCCGAGTTTAACGCCCTGCATGTAGGCTACTTTGCAGTTCCGCCGTGCACGACGGTGAAAGTGCACACAGGCGCGTGACTAATGTAATTGTGTGCGTGCACAAACACGTACAAACATTATACAAAAACACACACATAGATATATATGTACACATCGATCGTTTACCGATTCCATGCACGCGCATCGGCGTGTCGCGAGAGTACGCGCCAACAGCCAGAGGAAAAGCATTTTTCTCGACGCGCTTCAAAGAGAATACGCGACGTATGTACGTTTCGCGCGGTTGTACCTTGAAATATTTACATAACGCTCGGAATATAAGCGCAGCGAGACACGGCGAAAAGCTAGGCAAGATTTATATCGGCGACTTTCGAGAGAGATGTTTCTTGTGTCGCGTTGCGAAGTTCTAGGCGCGCTCGAACGGCATCGGCACGCGCGAATTCCTTTTCGTCGTGCAACAACGAAATTTTGCAACGTCCCTGGAACGTGACTCTACCTGCTAGAAACGATCAGCCACGAATTTGCTATTCTATGTCGCGATAAAAAAAAAAAAAGTATAATTATATCTTCTACGGTGGTTCTTAGAAAAAAAAAGTGTGTTGGATAAAAATGATGGAGAGTACGCTCTTGACTCTGTATCGACAGGGTTCAAAGTCCTCCAGGTTCCATTCCATGGATCACTGCACAGATCACGCCCCAGAGAGATCAAATGGCATGTTTTCTGAATAATTTAGCGCGTGCGTCGCGTTACGAGAAGCTCCATGTTTTATACATGAGCATCGTGGCGTTTTTTTTTTTTTTTGTAATTACGCTAGCATGCGCCGTATAGGTGACTCTCGATTTTCGATCGAAAACTTTAATTCGATCGTAAAGGAGGACGATTGCCATTCGCCGACTCGATCGATAAAATGCCTTCCACCAGTGGTAATAACAAATTACTATCCTTGGAAGTAGCCTTTGCTCTCAACCTTTAATCGGCATAATTAATGATAATTACACCCCGTGTTCACCATCTTGCATCATTGTTCGCTCAATACCCTATGAATGACCGGGTCAACGATGTCTTTCCCTTTTTGTGAAACACGTTTGATCGGAAGAAACGGCGGAACGAAGAGATCGATTTCTAAGAGGCAAGATTGGATCGTAAAGCACGGAGCATCGGTAAAATTTCGCGCGCTCGCGAATAGGCCTGTGTGAAAATGCGTGGCCAAAGGCAAGATCGAGCCGAGCAACATTTCCCATGGAGGTGTTTCCAGCCGATATCCGGCCAAGCGTTCATCTCTGCCGCGAACATAGCGCGATTATATCCACCTTTCGAACCCGTCCTCCCGATAATAAGTAACTTTCATTTCCTCCCCCGACGGCGGTCTTCTCTCTACGGCGGGAGCAACACGTGTCTGCCTATAACTCGCCTCATAAACGGCAAACAGGTACAGCGCGCGACGTTAATGACCGGAGCCTGTTTCTACTCGATAATTCTATCCTAATGAAACGTTCGTTTTTATGGGTCCTACTGAAAGGGTTTCAAGTGGCGAAACAGCATCCTCCGTTCGCCGAAGGCGCGACTGATAGAATCAAATGGAAGGGACGGAAAGATACTTTGCGTAGATAAAAATTATACGTTTCGCGGAATAGGAAATTGGGTGAAAGGACCGATCCAACTCTCGCTCGACGCAACTATTTACCATCCACTTCGGGATAAATTTAACGAAGATGAGAGAATCTTTTTCCAATTTTTTGCTTCATCCTTCACGATTGATTCCCGTCCTCGAACAGGCTTATTATTCTACTAGGTATCTCGATGGTGCAGCAATTCCCCCGTGCTTGCGGCGCACGCAATGCATGCGTGACATCCGGTCCCTTCTCCCTCGCGTACACGCGTGTATCTTTGAATTTTACTAAAAGGATCGCGGGTCCTCGGTAGCCTACACCGTGCATCTCCCTCAACGTATCGAGCACCGTATTGAAATGCTGCGTAACGTTGCACGGAAATATTTCTCATCGAAACGTGATGCTCGTCGATTATCTCTTCGCTAAGCGATTATTAATGCTACCGCGTGTGCAGTCACCCCTTTCGTAGCTCGCCAGGATTTCCTAGTGTTGCGTAACGACACCCAAACTCTCGTAACTCGCCCTCTCCGAGCCGATGTTCCCAGGATACCCAAAATATCTCCGCGAGAGAGTTCGTATCCAAAGTCAACACCCTTCTACCGGTTCCTTTCGGACTTAACGAGAATTATGTTGGCCGTCGTCCGTGAAACTCGCGTCGCAATTAATCCAAGACACACCGGGACGTAAGATGGCGTTCTCCGCTCGGAGTTCCGCGAATGATTATCTTAACTTATTGTTCCACGAAATTCCGGGATTGTAACAGGCGCGAGGCGTAACGGACCCTCGTGTGTATCTACGTACACGCACACGCACACGCGTGTAGGAAGTATTTATATTCAGGCAGAAACGGTTGTACGGGACGATTCGCGATCGTGCAAACGCGCCTTTACACGTGTTACTTACGACGTGCCGCAAGTAACGACGTTACGCGTGTACGTACCGGTCAGCTTTAAACCATAAAGGAGAGACGAGCGTGATGCACGTGCGCGCCACAGTGTGTATAGTGCTTTACGACGGTCGAGCTTTAACGACAGTGGCGCGCTTACACCGAATGAATATTAAATATAAACGATATCGGTGTGACCCTCTCTCTTTCTCTCTGTGCCTGTTCGTGGGCCGTGTAATCGCCCACGAGCTGTGCACGCCGACCCGCAGGGGCCAGAACCGAGAATAATTGCCATTATCATTGTATCGTTCTGTAACGAATCTTTACCCTCGACGTTCGACGTCTTTCTTATGGGCCCCTACCTTGTCCTTTGCGTCTGCTATTCGTACGTGAAATTGTTGTCGGAAGATTGAGAAATTAGAAGTAATCGTATCGATACCGTTGTAAGAATCGAGAAGATCATCGGCCTTTGTCGAGATTATCGATTTAATAGAAGCTGGTTATCCTCCCGGAAGCGTGTCGTAATCGAATTGTAATTAAACGGAAGAAAAGCCGTTTAAATCTGTACCCACTGCGGGCATAAATTATAAGTCGAAATTGCAATTAACTGAACCGTTGAGATATCGTCGATACGCGAGAATGCCTCTCCCGAGAGACATCGAATTATTAATAAAAAACGATATTCATCGAACTATGGCTCGATTTCACTGGCCGGGTAATTGGGATTAATTAACCGGTCGGAGCGGAAGCGCCGGAGGCTGGAGGGATATGAAATTCGAAAGTAGATAGGATCTTGATAGTCGGCGTGAAAATTACGCAAACCCGATGCATAATTAATTTTGATGACGAAATTGGCTAACCAACGCGTGTCTACGCTACTAAACATCCATTTAGGATCGATACAGCGCGGATTTCTCTGATCGATGGACCGAAGACGAATATCCACGTGTAACGCGTGTTGGAACGAAACGAAAATTGGAGATAAAAGTTAATTTTCGTCCGAACAACGGATAGCTCGTTAAAATCAATCATTCGACGATGTATGGGAAACGTGACCGCGACAAAAAGCCGAGCAACAAAAGACAAAGGTGTTGCAAGAATTGATAAATCAACGATCTCTCTCTGTCTCTCTTTCTCACCGCGAACATTGCATAACAGGGCAATTAACCTCGATTCTACCGAGAAATCAACCTGTCCGCTAGGTATGTGCGAGAAGCAACCTTTCAAAAAATCACGATCGCCTTTAAGATCCCATTGTTCTTTCCAGCCGCGCGTTTGATCGGTCTCCAGAGATGATTCTCTTATAAAATCATAGCTGCGTACGATAATTCAAGAATATCGGAGCCAAAGACGTCCAATTATTAATAATTACCCATGGTTCGAACGGTGAAACGACAGCTAAACATTGGCTCGACTCGCAACGCGTCGAATGACCGGCAATAAATTAAGATCGCGACGGTAATCGTCAGCTACGACCGGCTTACTTTTGTTACCGAGTCGATAAAGTAACTTTGGTACGCGGTACGGACATCGATTATCGCTTCTGGAATAATTGTCGATAAATTTCTGCACAGTGGATGCGCGAACGCGTTCACATTCCTCTCAGAAGGAAAGCTGACCGATCAAGATTCGCAGATAAGTTCGGAGAATCGCAGCTTGTCACCGACGATTATCAGGAATTTATTCTCTCGTGATACTTGCCAACGTATCGCGAGGAACATACTTATATCAAAGAACAGTCGGTGCGAAGACACCAAAAAAGGAGTTGCAGTAATTTTCAACGATACACTTGCTCAGCAATAACGAGACACCTAGTATGCAACGGTTGGCGCAGAGAACATCCCGTAGAATCGTTGTCGAGCATGTCAATAGAATGTAACGCACAGTGGGCTTGGTTTAACAGCGTACCGTAAGCTCGAGCCCGATGGAATGCAAGCAAGGCGCAATAATCGTCGTTTAACTACCACGAACGTGGCAATTATTTCAATAATTCGGGGTCGCATAAAGGTTCATCGTAATTGTTTATGCTCGATTCCTCTCGGCTGTCCGGCTGTACGCGCACACTTATCCGTCGTAAAGTTAATGTCCGCGAAAATTCTCCGGTACGCGCGTGTAGGTTGCCCAATCAGCGTTTTCCGCCGACAATGGCTCGTTACTCGGTTTTTTTCGTGCCACTTTTGTTTCGCGGCCCCAGGATTTGGTACGACTCCCTTGCACAGTCTATTATTCTTCGCCGAACGGTAATTGGAGATAACCATTTTCGACTAATTGCCGGCCTCCCGCCAATTATTTTAACGTTTTCGAGGTCGTCCTAGGACGGGCTCGCGTTTATGGTAATCGTTAGTATTATAATTTACGCGCAGCCAACTTCTCCGCTCGGAGAGCGAAGAAAACACTTACATGTCCCTTGTTGCACGAAGGTTCTCCCATAATTATTCCTCGTAGGAATAATGTTATTATTATCCAACCGACGCGTACCGCGTAATTACTCCATTTGCAAGAAAATAATGCTGTTGATTATGCACGGTTTTGTGTACGCACATACATTTTTTATAACACAGATGTCATGCTTAATAGACTCGCTAGATTTCCTCGTAAACGGATCGATTATCTGTTAACTGTTCTCCGTTTTTTGATCGATGGAAAAGAAGAAGAGAAAAAAGAAAGGAACACGAGAAAAAGAAAAAAAATGGACAGCTTGACGGCGTCAAGGACGTTCTCGCGCAACCTTCCAAGTTTGCAAACGCTAATCCAATCTCGAAGAATGCGAGTTGCTTTTAGAGCACCCTCCCATCGGAGAAAATAAACCACGCTAATAATGATCTTCCTTAAACGCCCGACGCGATTTTATGGCGAATCGATTAGACCGCGTTCTTCGTTGCCGCTTCTTGCGCGATCACGAGCTATGACTAATAGCTTTCGTTACATTATTTATGGCAACGCGGTGATTGCTTCCCTCGCGATTTATGCACCTATGATAGAGAGCTTTCACGATCGATCGTTCGTCCAGGGACGATTTCTTTCCGAGCTTCTGTCGATTCGCGTTTATCCTTCGATCTACGCGCAAAAATTGACCACGCACTTTGGTCTTTGGATTATTTGCCGCGTTCCAACAAATGATTCCAAGACTTGGCGGCTTCTATCAGAAGCGCAACGTAAAAGAAGGCGTAACGAATGCTTCGAACGCGAACCACGGAAAACATAATTAATCGGATTTTTTTTGGAAACGCATCGCGCATCGAACGATCATATATACGATTGGTTCGGATCACATATCGGCTGGATCGCACACGGTTAGTGGATTATAAGATAGCCATCGGCAGCGGTTAAGCCTGGAGAACGATACCGCGCTCCGACCTTGATAATAATTCCGAGGAATAAGAGGAATGCGCGGCCTGGAACGGGGAGACCTTCAAAGTGCGCGTCACTGTAGGTCTTCCTCTCCCTCGTCTTCCACTTGGTTCTTCCACCTTCTCCTCCTCCACCGCCTTCTCTTTCTCCTCATCGTTTTTCCTACAACTTGGCGACGATTCTTCGAATTCGAGAAACTGGTCCGGCAACAATTTGTTATCCAGTCATCGAAGCTCGGATCGATCACTAATAACCTTCTCGTTCTTCCTTTTCTTCTTGCGTTACGTGACCGTTGTCGAGGGTGCGCATACAGCTCGTACAGCGCGTACAGTCGTTGTCTCGTCCCTTCGCTCGTCCTCTCCTCGAGGAAATCTAACATCGTCTCGTGCCAGGACGTTGATACGTCGGAGGAGGAAGTCGCGTGGACGTGCTTCGACGCTTTCAGGAAACGAGTTACCAGTCGTGTTTTTTTAATTATTATCGGACAAAATCGTTGGAACATGCGCGGGACCGAGAGGAATGCGGACTTATTCAGAAGACAAACACGATCGTGTTTGCATGAAACAAGAGTTACCGGCCAGCTCGAAGGGTTTTTCGACTCGTGTTCGATGCCATAAATTTCTCTTGCACCGTACGAATGACTTCTTCCAAGATGGATTCTCTGTTTTTAAACGACAATTCCCCTCCTCGGTTAATTAATTTCTCTGGCAGCGCTTTATTTCCACCACGAGCACCAGCGTCACCGGGAATGACACAATTTATAGCAAAGTAAATTCTTTACGGTCGTGGGACCATTTGTTCGTTTTACTCGTTGTCACGTCGCGCCTGCTCGTCTTTAAACGATCCGCCATACTGTCCCTTATATTATCGCGTTTATCGCCCATCAAATCGTCTTTCATCCAGGCTCGAACGAGAAAAATACAAAGAGAAAAAAAATTCCGACTGATCCGGCTTGCGAGATTACTACTCCCGTCGCACCGCGTGCAAGCAACTTTGTGTAAATCTCTTCGCACAACGCTGTCAATTATCGTTGCTGGGTTACCCGATCGACCATATTAGCGTCCTTGCTGTTATTCAAGTTGTATCGTTTATGTCTGACGAAACTATCGCCGATATTATTCGGACAAACATCCAGAGACCAAGGCTATTCCAAATGCTTGAAAAATTTCAATCACCATCGTTAATACTCGTGTGTACAATCTCTCAATTTAAAAAGATAACTTTTTCCCTCGGAACGCGAAAGATCATGCACCCGAGACTCATCTTCGTTTTCTTCGATAATCAATCGAGCATCGTTTCACGATTCGAGCATCGACTATGGTCCGTCTTATCGACTTACGTAAGAATTTTACGCGACGGCCATCGATGAGAGCGCAAAATCGTTTATCATCCGCGAAGCATCGCGCGGCGCAGTCTGCTGCGTACAGCTATATTCCACTAGCCAGTGAAACCGTTAGCTTTTTACGCTTTTAATTGCCTGCACGCTGATTCCTCGCTTTAATATACCTAACTATTTCCACGGCTCGTGCATCAACCTGCACGAGGAACATGGCGTGTGTATTTCGAGTCGCGTCCATAGAAACCTCCGAGAAAAGACAATGTAACCGAATCAATTAGGTCTTGGAGTATTTGTACGCGTCCCGAAGGCTTCTCCTTTCACGAAATTATCTACCAACCCCTTAGGGCAGAGCACATATTACCGGCGCACGACGAGTGCAGCTCGTAAATCACTCGTCGTTCTGCAACACGCCACGGTAGAAAAGAGAAACAATGAGTGCTCGCTCGACTGCATATATGTATATCTGTGCGCAGGTACGTAGCGAGCGGAAGGCACTACGCGGATTTCACTCGCGATCAATTCGCGATTCACAATTCAGAACGTTTTATCGTTTTACCGTTTTCCCTTGCGAGCTAGATTAATTATTCACGGTTCGTTCAAGTTATAATTTAAATTCGCAATCTGTTTCGTTGAATTCCCGATGCGGTCTGAATTACATTGTAAATTCTTTGGACGGATTTTACGATCGGCGGAACTTAAAGTTAGCTTGTCAATTGGCGGTATTGGCGGCTCTCCGTTTCGCCGTGCGGTAGGTGGTCGGACGCATGTAACGAGCACGTAAAGCGTATGCCTGCATTTGCACCCAGTGGATCGGTCGCGAACCAGCAAAGCGGCAACGAACGTCAAGCTGCACGGGGAGCTGATATGAACGGGTACCGGAGTGTCAGGTACACCCACGTGTGACAAGCCATCGCGTAATCTGCTGGACATTTAGCGTAGGCAGGACACTAGTCGTGGCGGCTACAGGTGCTTCGATGGGCAGGTGAAATTTCATAGCGAATAACACGATTAATCGCGGCGACTGGCGTTTGTGAAAAGTTTCAATTACACACTCGCTAGGGAAAGCATGGAAAATCGGAATAATAAATGGGAAAGCGTCAAGAACGAGCCGAGGATAGATGATATCTACGAATTATGCGTTCCAATGAATTTTTATCCCATCAAAGGTGGAATTAAAACACTCGAGAAAGAGGCGTCTCGAGATAAAGAACGGATTGGAGCAACGACGATACCTCCGATGACGATAATATTGCAGGTTAAGTATTGGGGAAAAAATTACATTTACCGAGACTGATCGCCGTGGAACAAGCATTAGGTACGCAAAGATACTCGGGTAGCTGCGTGACTTACAAGCCTCGAGTCTATATTTCAACGGGCGTTAAAGTCGAGGTCGATTCCATCCTGGCGGGATGCTGTTCGAAGCTCCGATCATTACACCCGTTATAAGCTGTCACATAGCTCATCTCGTACACGCCATTCCCCGCACACCGATACCCCGTCCAGTACTTTGGAATTTTTTCTATTTTGCAATCAACCAAGCATCGACGGGGCTAACTTACGCGCGTCACTTTCGATCTTTTTAAAAAGGTTTACGCGTAGAAGGATCGACGTAAGCACGCGGTTAAGATCATGTTCTCGCTTGTAATTATTCCCGAGGAATATATAAGTTACGACCGAGCCCGAAACGATCGCTTGAATTCTAATCCGATTGACCTGAAACTCAATTATTCGTCAATGGTGCAACCGTGCGTTCGTATACCTCGTGGTCACGTGTTTGTTCGATTATTGAAACGAAAGTCGAGATACACGTACGTGGACGTGCTCGATCGGCAGGTGATCGAGGAACCGATGTCTTTTGTCCGTCTGCACACGCGGCAGCAACTCGAAAGGTTAACCGAAGATGATTTTCTTCTACACCGTTGCATCATCAGCCCCGAGATAGGACTTTCACCGTGCAGAGTCGCCAAGACGAGTGATCGCGTGGTTCATCGAAACGAGTAAAAAGAGAGTCGGGTCTCGTTATTGCTTCGAGATCGTTAAGGTCAATTACCATGGTCGATTTCTTAGTCGCGCGAAAACGCCTTCCTCGTAATTCGTCAAAGGGATCCGATCGGATAAACGTGGGTCCTTTTAGCTACGAGTGAGGGTAATTAAAATTAACGACCGCGGGATTAATTGGACGCGTATCCGCGAAAGAATTTCCCTTGAAATATTTTCGACATAATTCAGACCCGTGCACGCAGCACGGTACACAAAACGACGAATATTTTAGTGGCGTGTAGATTAGTACTAAAAGTGAAAATCGTGTAGTTAGCCGAGCTAACTAACTACCGTATATTTCATCCTCCAGTCTCGAATCCTATTAATTTCCGTATCGATATCCCGGAGTATTTTGACAGATCTACATTCCTAACTTGTTCGGAGTGTTGTTCGTAGCGGATCGACTTAATCGCCGGAATAATTCGATCGATTACAAGCTAACATCGTGTCTCTACTTCATGTAACTATTAATAACTTACCGGTAAAAGAAGCAGCGAGGATGGGGAATGTCTGGCCGCGGCTTGCCTAAGACTAAGAAAGTGCAGTAGGGGGTCCTCCGATGCTCTCAGCTCATCCAGAATCCTCCTGGCCTCGCCGTAGCTCTCCAGGTATTCCCAGTAAGAGTTCCAAAACGAGCCAGGGAATAAGTCACCTGGTGACACCGGAGGAGAAGCTAATTAGACGCCATACCCAAGTTACCATCGTGTTCGACGAATTCGATAAATTTTCTCGTTTCGTTCGATCGTTCCGAGAGACTAAATCGTGCACTCGTTGACCCATATTGAAGGATCCTGTCGACCAACGGACCACGAAGTTAATTGTTCGACCGACCGCGCGACGTACGCGAAAGCTATGCAAAATTTATCCACGATGATGGAATACCCGTGAATCCGAGCTCGCGTCCAAAATCGTTTTCCAAGAGATTCGATCCACCGATACATCATCCCGCTATCTTCCCTACGAAACTCGTTTCTGTTTGAGGATCCCTCTCCTTTTTTTTCTCTTTTTCTCTCTTTTTAGCTGTTTTTCGCTCTTTTTCGCTCTTCCTCGTCTGGTGGGGTCTTCGCCATCACGGAAGAGATCCTTCCACGGACACTCATGCACCAGGAATATGATTTACCATCGAATCCTGCGTTTTTTTTTCCTCTCTTCTTCGACTCCATTATCCGATCGGTCTCGTCGTAGACTCTCTCGTGCGCTAAACCACGAATTCGTTTACCTGATTACATCGAACGAATCGGGATCCTCGACTTCTATTCTCGATTGACATCGCGCAATTATCCTAGAGAAGCTGACGCTCGAATAGCAACGTGTTCACGTGAAACGTGTGATATCGCGTCTCGAGTTTTGACGCGATTAAATCCGCTCGCGTTCGGGTGAAACAGATTTACGTTCGACGCATAAATTATAAGAGATCGGTAACTCTGATAGCGTTATCTCGTTACGATTCTCTTCTCTGTTAACTGTTTCGAAGCTTCCGAAAAAAAAAATTATCACATTCATCGTGGTTCGATCATCGATCGAGTATCAATATTATATTAGTTTTACGCGGGCCATACGAATAGTAGAATCTGTAGTAAAATCTCGCGGAGAATAAATTTGTATACTCACTCGACTTGAAGGTACCGCCATCCCAATTCTCGAGTGCTCTGCGGATCTGAAAAGAAGCAAAACGGGTGCGGTAGAATTGGCTCTTAAAATACAATGACCGAGATGTAGGAGAGAGGGCAGAAGAGTTACGGGGTACCATGTATAATACATGAAGTATAATACCCGAATGAGTCGAGCTCGAGGGACGGTGTACGTCAGTTTTATACAACGGACGAGTTGGAAATGATCGTTTGATTACTTTTTTATACTCTACGGACAATTGATCTTTTTCGGACGGAAATGAGCCACGATTCGATGCCGGAGGAGAAAAACGAACCACGCGTTGCCTTCTTGTAGCAAATCATGAGTTACATGACGGACAAAAAAATTCGAACGAGTTTCTGAACCGAATGGAACTGAATTCTGATCAAAATTGAAGAGCTTGGAAGAGGAAATGAAACCACTCGGATCGAAAGTTACGCTTAGGAGGTGAAGACAATTTTTCGAATTTACTACTTCGGTTTCTACGGTGGTTCGACGATCCGATCGGCTCAAATGGTACAAGGCTAAATCACGTCCTCGAAACGAGCATACATTTTGTGCGTTGAATTATGACGCAGCATTATGTCCAATCAGGACATCATCGGGCAGAGTATATCCGACGTGAATAAGCTCGGTAGTCCTTAAGGCTCTTTCTATCGGTGGGCATTAAAGCGTCAATCAGACATGGACGAAATCTTCCTCGAATAATAGATAACGAACAGAAAATAAAAATGGTTCCTTATTGATCGAGATGCTGGAATAGATTTTTTTTTTGTTCCAATAATGGTTTCGTCGAATCGGAATTTAGATAAACGTTCGAGCAGCGTTACCTATTTATACCAATGGATTATTTATCGAATTAATATTATAATTTTTTATATTTTACTCAAAGAATAAACGACGTGGAGTATTCTTTAACAGGGGCAACTCGATACGTTAAGTCCCGTGAACCGATCAAGCGCGTAGATACCTGGACCTTGTAAAGGTTCGAACGACACCCACTTAACTCTTTAACGAGTAACATTGTCACGAGGGAATCCACTTATCAGATACGTTTCCATTACAGTTGGTAAAGGCAACGGTGGCCCGATAGCGTGTATAAGTGGTGAGATACTTGTAAAGCAACAGTATCAACGTTATGTTAATCGGCGCGTTAATGGTTAATTTCAACGAGGCAGTAAAATCGGGAGAAAGTTGTGTAAATAAAATCCGAGACAGGTGGTAGCCGATGGCCCTCTATTTGCATTTCTTCCGACAACCCACTGGTACAACGAATAAAAATATTTATCGGACGCCTGGATAGTTTAACTTCTTTCGGATCACGCTGTGCCAGACGGCGATTATCGACGATGCTCGGTTAATTGCCTTCCAGCTACAAATACGTATCTATCACGGACACCGTGTAATCATAATAAAATTGCTCGCCTCTGTGCACAGGTTCGCTGCTAACGAACAATTTGTTGCGCTTTAATTGCTACGTTTTGCGCAGACTATCGTCGACCAGGGAACGCGCTACGATCGAGTGTCCTTTACCGGGCATACCGTCTATTACCGATTTTAGGAAGCAGCTAGGTGCACGTGCAACCAGTGAACGCATCTTGTTCCGAGCATCTCGAGCACGTGCTCGAGGAAAATGAATGAGAGAAAGAGCCGTCCGAGATGCCGGTTTAGGAAACGGGTCATTAACCTTCTCTTATCCGTACCTTAAAAAGACGGTCTAAAATTATGACCTGTTGAGTCATAAACTACGCGATAAGGCATCTCAAATGGGACGACGAGCTCGTTCATATCGTGTGCGGGCGTCGAAAATTATTTCACCTTTTACAAACGTTCCTCGATTAATTCCTGAAACCTACGTCTACGTCTACGTCCACTAGAATGCATCGAAACGTTCCAACAGGCTTTCGTGCGGCTACGAAGACTCCTCAGACTCCCGAGACTCCTGATGAATTCCTCGATCGATACGCGACGGTAGAGCGTGTCTAGATAAACGAACCCTGGTTCGAGAACACGATTCGAAATCAACGCGTACCGATCGCTCGGAGGAGGAATTTTCGCGGTATCACTTCGTTGGGTTTCGATAAGACCGATTCGAGACGGATGCACCGTCAGCGAGACGATGGAGCCCGCACGAGTAAATTGAAAAGAGGGATGCACGTGAATGTATGTAGAAGCCGATGGTTGGACGTTGCATTGTCACGTCGCCGTCGGCGTCACGGTGCGTCGGCGTGTCGATGCGTTTCTTATCATTAGATACGTATCTATGTTAAGCGCGCACGCAGTGCGTGCACCCATGCATTTATGCATCGCATTATACGCGCCAGCGAAGCTCGAGCATACGCCGTGACCCATTCATTTCCGAGCAGCTATCCTCGAAAACCCAGTCCTAGATTAATTATGAATTATTCATATTCATGAGACGATCTCCGGCTAGGAGAGACTTTATAAATCGGTTTAGAAACTAAAAAAAAAAAAAAAAAAAAAAATAATATACAGGCAACCTTCTCATTAAACCTTTCTCTCCATCAACATCGAACTTTATTTTCCGATGTTCCTCGAACAAAACGAACCACGTTCTCGGCTACCGTGCTCGCCGTCAGAAGATTGTAATGCATAGGCAATCGCGAGACAGAGACGAACAGGGTAACTAAAGGGATCCTCTCTAGGTTCGTAGAATAGCGATAGATCATCGCGGCCGATCACCGATTATCTTGGGAAGCCGGTGAATATTACAAAATCTCCCGTGTCCAATTTTTCGCTGGTTCGCTCTTTCTTCTCGACCGGGAGACGCATCTCTTGGAGGCGGTTTTAATTACACGTCGCGCGACCAGGATCGTCCCTCGAAGCCTGCGTATCGTCCCATGCAGGGACGAACGGAAGGACGAGTACTCGAGAAGGCGTTCCCAAAAAAACAGTTCAGACCACGTGTTATTAGGGACTATGCGTGGGCGTTTCAACCACCCATTATTATTTTATAGTCGTCGGACGGTTTCTCTATAAAGATTCTTTTTCCCCCGGCTGAGATTGAAGATCGATAAACGAGATCCCGTGGATGCACCTGCAGAGTGGCATAAAGATGTCCCTACCCTCCCTCGTGCTGTGACCATCTAACAACGATGTCAATACACTTTCGTACTCCATTTATGTAAATTACGTTTTTCAGTCGCACCGCAGGACTGAATCACATTTTCACCCAAGCTCCCATAAATAATTACACGGTACGCTGTATTAAAACGATAAACAACTTTTTTACCGGCCGGTTATTAATACCCGAACGATGAAAGGACCGCGGATTTATAATTGGGTTACGAGAAATTTTTAGCCCGCCTTTGATTGCCACCTGGCTTTATCGTCGATCCACGCGATATTAACCTACCGATATTATCGAGATGTTCTTTTCTTTCTTTATGCTTTGACAAACGCGAGCGAACTCTATTAGTTGTACGTCGACAGCAGTGATCGATACGCGATTGGCCTGCATTCGATGTTACCTCGGCAATCAACGAAGCCGATCACGGTTCTTGATGAAAAATACGAGCGTACGAGCAACGTCGTCTTGTTTGGCGAAAGTGTAAGAAGGAATCTTTATAGCCGTTCTAATTTCGACGAAATGAATCGCTCGAGCTGGTGTTGCTCGTCCAGTCTTGCTCGAGCCATGTTTTTGCACGCGTCACACGCTTTATCGGTCAGCTTTTGCTCTTCATTTATTGACACTGTACGAGCTGAAAGACTTCAAAGAACAGCTATACGCGTGAAACTCGTTCCACGTTGTCCCAGTTTTCTCAAATTATTACGAATTAACGACAAACCGGCAAAAAGGAGCAACCAGAAAGGAACGATTTACGAGGGAATCTTCTGCTTTTCCTGCCATTTTTAGAGAATACGTTCCACTTCTGTCACGCGGCCGGTTTGTTGACGCTACCACGGCGACGGGAAGACGTTCAAAGGCCGACACATGTGCGAATCGTTCCGGTACCGGCACGTGGACCACAATTCTGGGTCCAGGAACCAGGCAGTGGCGGCATTGGCCACGTGGGCCGCGCGTAAATCTTTTCGTTCCTTTATCGTCGAGTTAACAACGCTCCGGCACGTTCGTCTTCATTCCTAACGAGAGCGTTGGCCGCGTGTCGGTTGTCGAGAGAAAGTAGATTCGCGCTTGAAAAAAACTCTCTTTCTCTTTCCTACCGTTAGCCGGTCGGTGAACAGTCGATCGCCGGTTACTCAAGCCATGTTGTTACCTTCGATCATCGTTTCGGTGTCGTGAAAAAAAAGTCAAT
The DNA here is from genome assembly GCA_019453375.1 of Ctenoplectra terminalis. Taxonomy (NCBI): domain Eukaryota; kingdom Metazoa; phylum Arthropoda; class Insecta; order Hymenoptera; family Apidae; genus Ctenoplectra; species Ctenoplectra terminalis. The sequence continues at coordinate 194,070 of SMSQ01019566.1, read as the reverse complement.
GGCTATCACGACGAACGAATCGAATCGGACAAAAAGAGAGGACCAAAATGGAAGCGAGTACGTAACGTAGAAAAGGTGTTATTCGAATTCCACCAAGGATTATTACGACTCAAGTGACCGCATGGCTGTGATACCGTGATAGAAATTTATCGATCCGTCACGAACAACGTCGATTCGGACCGAGTATGCTCGTATCTCCAACCGGTCGGCACCTTACTCCCGCTGTTGAGAGACCGATCGATCAGTTTCTTGGATCGCCATCGTAATTCCGCGATTATGAAAGGTAAGCGTTCGTTGATTCGGCGGAAGCTAACGAACGTATTCTTTTCGGACACCGAACATGTGACGCAATACTTTTTCGCACTGTGATTCTTACGACTCCCGAATGTCCAACGTCGAATCTGCGATCACGAAATCGCTCGGCACAAAGGCAATATCGTCTGGCGAACAGAGACGACGAAGGAACGTGCCCGGAGACAACGCACACGAGCGAACAACGGCGAACAAACGCGTGTATACCACGAAACGCACTTTCTCCTGTCCGGGATAAAAGCGTGCCGCGGTGAGAAGGCTTTGCGATTTCCTAGGGTGTAGGGAGATCGAGGGGTACCGGTTTGATTAATCGCCTACCACCACGAGACAAGAGCACTGTCTTCGTATTCTCTCTCCTCGTTGCCTTCGGAAACCACTTTTTTTTGTCTTTTTTTTTTCTCTTTCGTTTTCTGCAACGATTGAAGAACGTGTAATAAACGTTGGAAAAATGGACCACCAACACACGAAACAGATTTGGTAAAGATTTTTATTCAAAATAGCTATGCGATACGGATGTAAGCTAATTTGCATCGCGAATCATCGTCACGCTTAAAATGGTATTTTAAATCGTTGGTCCAAGGAATACACGCAAGGTGAGAAGAAATTAGAAGTTGATAGAAGAAACTGGTCCCATTAGCGATGCAATCGAGACGATTGAACATCCGGGTTCGTGTATTTATCATTTCTTGTTGCTATCGTGCTTCTTATTCTACGGCCACTCAACGCCCTCGAGAGGCGTCTCAGAAATAAATGTCGCCGGTAAAAGGGGAATCCCAAAACTGATTAAGCCTTCTCTCAGCGTCGACGAATTTTTATTTCAACTTTTTTTTTCCGATTCTTTGTTCGAACCTTCTGGCTTCCTTCTTATCCTCGCGCTAAAAGCTCGCGTCGTATCATGAACGCGCGTTACACATAACCCATTCATGGAATTTTTTTGTCGAAGCAGATGAGGTTACGGTGACGTAGATGGAGAGGCTGAAATTGTGGGTATTAAACATGCCGCGTTTGTTTGACGTGATGAATACACGCGATCCAGTCGACTGGCTCTTCACGAGTTTGCAATTTCGTTCCGAGGAACCAACGAATTAATAGCAAACGCATTGTAAATTAAACGTGCGTTACTCCTTTCGTAACGTGAGAAACTTTCTTCGCGTTCTTCCTCTTCTTTCCCGTTCGCGAAGCGTCGTAAACGACCTCCGCGTGTAACGATACGAGCTTATAAATTATGAATCATTCGTTTAACGATGATTTGAAGAACTCGGAAGAAAAATCAAGATCTTAGATTTCAATTTTCCGCATAGAAAGAACAAAGCACGCGATTCCAGGAATCGTTTCTTTCGCGAATCGAGAAGGTGAAGCGGTTAGAAAATTGTTGCAAACCGATATCGAGGTAAAGGACTTTCCCGCGGTGTACGAGAAAAAATTAAACTGGAACGCGTCCGCCCCACCCCCGTCTCAGAAAAATGAGACCCTTACCGATGAAATCGAAACCATTCTCGCCGATCCGGTATCCCAGCAGTCCACTTTCCCGACAAAACGCTACGACGACCATCCACTTTCCTGCGGCACGTTCGTCTCTCCTTTTTTTCTCGTTAACCTGTGCTCCGCACCGCGCGGCACATCTTGCCCGTGCCCGTTGCTCTACTTTCTACGTCTCCCTTTTTTATTTTTTCGTCTTCTTTTTTTTTTAACAAGTCGCGAAAACGAAAAGAGAAAGAGAGATGAGAGAAAAAGAAAGAAACGATCGAATCGACGAACTACGCCCTAATGCGAATAAAATTACGTCCGGTAGAGCTCGCCTGCCATTACTGACCGCTCCATCCACGGTGGACCAAGTTGGCAAAGAGGAACTCGTCTTAAGCGTCGGTGCTTGAGAACTCTTTGATCTCTCTGCGATAATGTACGCGCTGTCAGATGATTACACGCCACTTAATTAATTTTCCAGCATTCTCCCAACTTCTTTCCCATTCTTTCCGGAATGCGTGAGTTATCTTAATGCGCCATCTTCTAAATTTTCTACCAAGATATCGCGGAATCGTTACTTCTGCCTCCCAACGATTGTACACTTTGCCCGTATTTTTTTTCCCTCGATTCCCCCTCGTGCCCCGATTACAGAATCGCCACGGTGCAATTAACATCCATAACCATCAAACTAGATTACGTACAATATCCGGCTCGTGGCTGTATCGACTTAGAGAGCACGGAAGGACTGTTAATCGCGAATTCTAACCGCTACCGACTCGTTAACGGATCGGCAATTAGCATAAACGAACGGCTCGATGTACCGGCCCCATATTTTTCTTTTTCTTTTCGTTAACCAAGCCCGTTGATTATTAACGATCTCGCGGTGAAGCATCGTTAGTCCAAATTCGATCTGTACGTTTACACGATCCGATTAATGCCTTTAAGTGGACGAGTTCACTACAGTCGCAGAATTCGGTCAATGGAGTTCGGTAGCGATCGGTGAACCGCCCAAAGCGTACCGTTTATTCGTTTTCACACAACCGACCTTTATTTACTCTGCAGAAGGTTCACCGTCCAAAAACTCGTCGCGTCTCGGTGAATATCACAAGGTGGATGAACCACGTGATCGATTATCGTTCAGAAATTCGGGAAATTCGCTTAACCGACTCTCGCCACAGTCTTTCGGAAAGAGCGAGACGCAAGAAAGATGATCTTCGCGAAATCACCGGTTTCCGGCTGTGCGGTGCTTTCACATTCTCGCGATCCCGCAAAAAAACGCTGACCTGCAGCTGCATGAATATTACCGTGGCGTACGTACACGGATAACGACGATTGGCACGATGTAACCAAATATGAACTTCGTCCGCAATTTATTATGGCGAGAGTCGACCGCTTCGTGCCCGAGTAATTTCTTTTTGGGTTCGTTTCTTCTTTTATTCTCCTCGTCAAATAAATCATTACTTTCTTACTATAATATTATATCTTGTCTTTTGTTCCGACCACAACTAATTAACTCGCGTCTTACCTTCTTCCGTAAATAAAGAAACAATTTCTCGAAGCAAATCGCAACGAGGCAAAGGTAGAAAAGATTGAAAAAAAAATGTAAGGTAGGAGGGCGTTGGTCCGATAAGCGGAGTTGTCGCATTCTCGTTGCTCCGGGGCAACGAGCGGCGCGTAGCGCAGGTGCACGTGCGCATCACGATGCAGCTACTCTACAGCAGCCGCCATGACCGCGGTTACCGTGGCGCGTTGCTCTCCCGCAAAAACGTAATTTACGGTCGTAGAGCGTGGAACGACCAAACTAGAGAGAGAGAGAGAGAGAGAGAGCAGAGAAAGAAACGACCAAAAAGACTCAAACCTTGCGAGACTTTCCGTCCGTCCTTCTTTTCTAAATTCTACACCAAAGAAAAGGCGCTTACCGGGTGACGATGAAACGATACAGAAGAAGAGGAACGACGAATCCGTCGTTAGAGATTCTCTTTGAGGAATCCTTCGAAGTTTCTCGAGGAAAGAGAAGGAGAAGAAGAAGGCTGGGTCACAGGACGCGAGGACTCGAAGAATCCTTGGCTAACAGAGCAAATAAACGCGAGCGAATAAGTTCCTCCTTGTTGGTCGAGTCGTTCCGTGTCCTCTCTGGAGAGAGAAAAACAGAGGAAGAAGAGCGAAGCGCCAGCAAGGAAGAGAAACGAAGAGAAACAAAGAGAAACGGAGAGAATACGAGTCTCCCTCGCCTTCCAGGTGCGCGATTGCTTCTAATTGCCCGCGCTCTGGCCCCGAGGTGCTTCCAAAGTGAAATTGCTGGCTGGCAGAGGAGACCGCGCGAACAACTGACCGGCGACAACGAGCCGGAATAAAAAGGGTACAGGGAAGAGAACGCTGAGCTACCTGGCTCGTGCTCCGCTTCAGAAATTGCCTGCGATTCGAAGCGTTTTCACTAATTAACCTTCGGTCAGCGACGAGGTTTTGCGTCAACCCGACAAACTCGGATCAACCTCGAGGAACTTGGTGCCTTATACGATTACTCGCGTTTGCAAACGCTGCTTTTCCTTTCGCGTTACTCGATGACTAAGAATCAGATTCCATCGATGGGCTCCGGTCGATCGATCGCTACAACGGATCGTTCGGAGAGAGAAAGGTAAACGCAAAAGGAAAATTGAGACCTGCTACCGCCTTCTCATAAATTTAATATCGAACGAAAATTATCTTGGCGTACGTGCAACGTGGTTCAAGAGCAACGACGAAAACTAAAGGGAAAAAATAAGTGTTCTCTCGTGGCTGGATTGCACGAGTCGAAAGCAGATCGAATGATATTCCATAACCGAGGGCGCTCTCGAAAACACATATCTTTCGCAACGACCACTGCAAACGCTTAAAATAGCCCATATTCCGATCCCATATACTATGTACCATAATTAATACACACGCTAATCGGAATAATCATTTCGCGCGAAAAAGATCCATGACTCGTTGCGCGAACGAACGAGATTCATCGGGAATGGAGCGCAGCCGCAACATTTGCATGCTTTTTGCGCGGAGACTTCGTTATTGATGACCATCAGCGTTTCAGTGCGCGGAATAAAGAAGGTAGGCGTTTCCAGCGAGTCGGTTTCGCTCGGATCCTGTGCAACGATCTTTCGCAGCGCGAAGAGAGGCTTTTTCACTTTACGAGGCTGTTGCATCCTCCAGCTCCGGTGGAAGGCGAGTGTGCACTCGTTCAGTCCGGTCGTCTTGTAAAAGTCAATATTTATGAGGGTGCTAACCACCGTCATCGCTCATCCCGACTCGTTAACCAGCTCCGCCGGCGCGGCTTTGTGTTTACATCCGAAGGACAGCCATCCTCTTTATTGTCAGCCCTAAGAAAACACGTCCACCGTTGCATCCCGACTAGCTACGTGCACCAGGCCTCGGGCACGATCGCCTTATCAGTAGGTATCCGAAGAGCACGACCACGATATTTTCCACGCTGTTTTTAGTGAAAACACCTTGTTCCGGAGACCAACGATCGTCTCTCAACACTTTCTTGTACCCGATCCACCACAGTGGACCACGGATCGGAATAAGCTGCGCGTCTTGCCCTCTGGCTACTCTCGGGACACTGTTTACATTTGTCGTATAAAAAAACTCGGCTCGAGAAGCTAACTAACAGGACATTGAATTCCGATGAGCGAGCCCAAGGAGGAATTCTTAGGAAGTATCGAGTTTGAACACGTGCGTGCCACTGTAACATTCAATTCTCGAGAGCGTGGGGATTTCTTTGGACGTAGAACCATTATAGAGACGAGCGCGAGATGACTTTATCTCGGGAGATCCTCGCGTCTGCGGTCATCTACGATTCCCTTTCGCAAAAGGTTACACAGGCCGAAGAGTTAACCGTAATTGCGACACGGTAGGAGAAAGGCAACGTGCTCGAAGCCGAAGTAACAGGTGCCACGGGAACTTGAACAACGCGGCTCTGTTCGAGTGCCGCCATCTCTCAACAGAGGCTCTCGGTCAGCCTTGCGATAGGTCACCGACAGTCGGTCGATAAGAAGAGACCTACCATCCGTGTGGAAAATTGGCGAACACCGTTCTCCAAGAGAACCCCGTTCCACCGATACAATACTTCAAACTCGACTCACCCTCTGGCAATGTTCCGAAGTGACCACGGAGAGATCCGCCAGCGGTTGAAAGATGACATCGTGGAATTCCGGATAGTTTCGCGCCAGTGGCCGTGCGTACAATTCTTTCGCACTGCACAAAGCTTCGTGGTACTCTTCCTCGGCGTGGAGCAGCTTCTCCGTGGCTCGGTATCTTCGATCCGTATCTGTAACGCGAAGAAAAAAAGCATTCCTTCGTTATTACAACTCTTTCACCGGATAAAATCGAGAGAACCAGTCGAGACTCACCTCCGATCGGATCGAACTGTCTCGCGGAGTCTTCGATCAACAAAACTTCTCCGTGCAACAATCCCACATCAGCGGCAGGATCGACCTCGGCTCTGGAGCCAGCGAGCAACAATCTAGGCCTGCAGACCCGATACTTCAAGAGCACAGGAGCGACCACGGTCGAAATAGCTCCGGGAGACGCACCAGGTAGCTGCAATCAGACAAGGGAGATCGCAAATAAATACGCGGCATCGATAACCAGTCGCGAAAAGAATCTTCGCTCGCGGTTATATTTCTCTGTATAACTAGGGATACAGTTTGAAGATATCATTTTACACCCATTTCGAAGCTACTCGATACTTGCTCCTTCGTTTCTATATCCTCGAGAAGATAGTATACGGAACGTTCTAATTATTAGGGGATCGGGGAGTAGGTCGTAAAAAGAGACCTCGAGACAAGCTTGAAATTCGAAATATAGCTTCGTTGTTGCACGCGTAAGAGGTGAACATTTGTGGAATTTTTTCGTGCTCCGAAAGATAAAGAAATTCTGAGCCGGAAGATAAAGAACTTAGAACCGTATCATCTATTTAATAGGATTATCAAATAGATTCGCATATCCGCTACTCGGACAGATTATCTACCTCGACTTTAATAGTTGAAAATAGATACATCGCTTCGCGTTGCTACAAATTCCAACAAACCCAACAGGTTTAATCGAGCCTCGATCGAGCCAGACCTCGACGATATTCCTCGTCTGGCAATCGAAAATTGTAATGTGTTGCACGAGTTCGTAGTTGCTCACTGTGCTTAACCCGCGACCTCACAGGTAACCTTACGCCGGGGTGGCAATTATCGCTGGCACAGTAACGGGCCGGACAATGCAATTTAATCTCGTTTTACGACGATACGCCGGCCAGTTTACACCCGACATCGGACGCCGATCTTTCTAATCGCCATTCTTGGAACGGCTTCCAAGCGAGAGCAAGCAGAACTAGACTCGAGGAACGTAAGAAGAATTCTTTTCCTCGATCGAATAATCGAGGGTTGAAGGGGATCGGGAGGAGTCGAGCGATCCGGTACGATCGCACGATCACCATGAAACCGACGATACGATCGGTATGATTCGAAAGAATCCGGTAGTCGATGCGCTCGCTCCTCTTGTACCGTTAATCATATCGAAAAGTCTTTTTCCAGCGCAACGCTGCGCGCGTACGCCCTGTTCAGGAATTCGGTGCATTTGTTCTGCCCCGGTCGCGCATTTCTCCGCGACTTTGCGCTCCGTTCCAACGAAGGTAGAACCGCATTCTTGCCGATTATCGAACAAAACGACGTCACACGTCTCTTATTGCGTAAACCGTTTCGTTGGGAAACGAAATGTAATATCGCGCATTAAGTAGCACTCCTTTCTTCTGGTATCCCTCTGTTATTCTTTACCGTAGTTTTTCGTTCGATCATCCGTCTGGACAATATATCAACTGTTATCGCGATATATCGATTCCCACGGGGAATTAACGCAAAAATTTGATTCTTCGATAACGCGTGTAAGCATGTATCGTAGTAAAATCTCGATTGATTCAAGATTCCGACCCGTAGTGCACACGTGCGATGCGCACTAATCATCCCAGATGCTGCGGCATCCGATCTTGCTGATATTAAGAGGCGAAGTTTAATAAGTATATACGAGATTCACCAACGTTTCGTTTAAACAAGAAACGCATTATCTCTGTGGCCCGAGTTTTTTCGCGGCCGCCGTACAGATACTCCTGATCAGAAGAGGCGAGCTCGCGCGTACGCCCACTCTCGCTTTTAATAAAGCCAAAACCGGAATCGTAAAGCTGAATCTAAATTGCATAATTATACCGGTCTGTCTCTCTCGTTCTCTCTTTACCTTCTGTTCATCTCGTTCGATCGCGAAGGACTCGCGAGTCCTTCCCTCCTTCTTTCCTTTCTTTCCTCCTTCCTTCCTTCCTTCCTTCCTTCCTTCCTTCCTTCCTTCCTTCCTTCCTTCCTTCCTTTCTTCCTTCCTTCCTTCCTTCCTTCGTTTTCATCGCACTTCGCCCCTGTCTTTCTTTCTGCTTCTCATAACCTTCGTGTTTCGCGGCCTTTCTCTCTTTTCGCATTGGCGAACGGAACATCGAAGCGAGCAAGATTATAAATCGGCGCGAAGTACGAGTACACAGCGCGCATCCTCCACGCAACAGCCCTTAAACCGTCCTTATTCGGCCAAAAGTAAATGCTTTACAGCCATCCAGTCGCTCCGTTCGTTCTCTCGCCGCTTTATATTGTAATTAAACATTTGATACGAACCAGACGTCTGAGGGCTCGCGTCTCGCGCTACACGCGATTGCACTTTATGGATGTTAATATTAGGCTAACGATCGAGCCTGCTGCTTTTTTTAATATATCACTCGTCGGCCGGACAGCAACAAAATTACAAGTCGCTCGAGCAAAGGGCTTAAACCGAGTCTCCTTTTCCCTTTCCCTTTCCCATTCCCTTTCCCCTTCTCCTTTTCTCTCTTTTTCCAATTCCGTCTGTCTCGAGACCGGTGTTACAGAGAAAAACGACCAACGATCGCGAATGTTTCCATCGCGCGAATCGCTCGAGCCCCTGCCGACCGGAAATTGCCTCTAATTGCCTCGCAAACTTTCATTCTTCACGCTGAATATCCACGATTCCTTCTTCCCTGCCCCCTTCTACGCGTCATCTGTCTTTTCATTAAATCCCTCTCCATTAAACTTAATCGGATTCCGCTTTATCATTCGTCCTACGTTTAAACGAGCACGGCTTGCAAAAATAAACGCCTCTTTGTCACGTTCGATGCACTTGAACTTGTTACCGAACGCATCGCCAATATTATTATAAAACGATACGTTACAAACATGTATAAACCTATTTCTCTATTCAAAGACGTCGATCGTATTCCTAACTGGTATACGTACATGTATATTCGATCGTAGATCGACTCGTTCATTGGAACGAACCGAGCATCGTCTCGCTCGAACTACGACGCGTCGATGTTCGACCAACGCGATGCTTTCTTTGCGCGGACACACTCGTTATCACAATTTCTCTAAACGCCTCGATTCATCCGTGAGTACACGGTTACACTTACCGTCCTATAAATTCGCTACAGGCTACAACCTCCGCGTCTGACTCTGGTTCTTTACAATTCACCCATGCGTTCGCTCAAAAGACGCGTACACGAGCATCCTGTCCCTCCCAGTCTCATTACGGGACAATGAGCGTCGTTACATCGATCACAAGCCAGGCCATTCTGTCGAGGCGGAAGAGAGCGGACTATTTCGCGTGGCTACGAGCGGGAAGAGTCGGTCGATCCAACGCGCCGATTCGTTTCTCCCTTCGTGGATCGAAGAATTTTCGAACTTGAGACGGTACAGAGGAGCCATTAATCGCGCTGCGATTACCAGTTTGAGTTAGCTCAGAATTTCCGCGATGCGGTTTCTGCTAGTGCACAAACGTGACGCAAGCGTCTTTCTTTTCCGATCGTTTTCGTATCGGTTACGTCGGATCGGTTGGAAGTAACACGAGTTAACCCTATTTGAAAGCAGTGAAACAATTTATCAGATGTCGAGTAAACAGTGTCCTTGGTTAGAAAAGATTTTCGACGTGGCACGGGATAACGAGGCCAAATTTTTTTTAATTCGGAGAATTACATCATTGGTCAATTATCATGTAGGAGTGGCTCGAGTTAGAAGAAAGTGACCGCGACGGACGATCAAGGGCTACGCGCGTGTCGAGCATTGTTTTACGAGCATCGTTCAACGAGGGGAATCTACCGTTGAATCAGCCGAAAGATTGTTCCGATAATCTAGATTGGAGAAAAATTAAAAATCGATGTATACGAGAATGTCGTTTCACGTTGACGATTAAAAGTATTTATCGTGCCACGATCTGTTTCGACAAGTGTACTAAACACGCGTGTACTTGCCGAAACGTCGTTACCAAATAAGAGCTGCCAATAATGAATCGAGAGGTACGATTGTCGTGCAACCGAGAGAACGAAGGCTGTACCGAGCAAGCATACGTACATAGCACCGACACCGAGGTGCAACGAACAAGAATGTACGCGGTACTCGAAGTAATCGGTACTACGATTTTTTAATATCTAATCGCTGTAACTGTTACAAGAAACGAACGTCTGAAACGAAGATTAATAATTAAACGGTCGAACGGAACTAGGGATAACGTATTTAACAGAAGGTCTATCACAGTTTGTGACCGTTAAAAATGCAATGGAATAATAAACGTTTAATAGCACAGACTGAGTACGAATAACTGCGTAATAATGTTGGCAAAAAGTCTACATATGTTTGTATCACTATTTAGAGAAATATTTAGTACACGCATTAAACATTACGTTTATGGATATAAAATTGTCGAGAACTTGAACGATTCCGCTACCACGTTGATTATAATGACTGACTCCGTTCTATCATCGTGTAGGTACTGTAGCGGAGGTAACGATCGTCCAGACGATGCTCTACTATTCATACGCGTCGCTCACCGGGGGTAGCACACTCTTCGGTGAGGCCACGTTTACTTGGACTCTTGCCGGGTGATCTACTAATTTTCACTAGGTCAGCCGACGACGAAAATTCTCTTTCCATTTATTTTTCCATCACTTTTTTTATTACTTTCTCGTTAAAATTAAACATTCACGATTAGCTTTTTTTT
>SMSQ01019566.1:146033-183015 GCA_019453375.1 Ctenoplectra terminalis | reverse complement strand
AAAAAAAAAAAAAAAAAAAAAAAAAAAAAAAAAAAAAAAATAATGGATTCTCCCCCAGACAGAAACGATAAATCTACTTCTATAACAATTGTACCAATTTCCTACACTCTAATCTAGTTCAAGAACAAGCAGCTATTTTCTCGACAAACACCCGGTACACGAGTACAACAGCCTGTAGACACATGTGACTGGTATGGACTTAAAACTACCGGCCTGTTTGTACGCAAAAAAGCGTGTGAATGTGGATGCAGTCGACACGCTTAAAAGCAACATGCATGTGTCGGTGCACGCGCGTTCTAGGCCTCGCCCATGCTAGAACGACCGAACCAATTCGTCGAACCGCAACAGCACCGGCAGCCTCTCTCGTTCCTTTCGCCTCGAGAATCGAATCGGTCTGCCACGACGACAAATGAACGGCTGGCGAACCCAGAGAGGCTGTTTGGCGCGTCGATTCGTGAGAACACGGGCGTTAAATGAAAAATCTCCATTCACCGCGCGAATCGGCCGGGATGCGCGCGATGCATTATACATCGCGGCTTGAAAACTATCGTTCCAGCTGAAATCGTTCCGCGAGGGAATTCCGATGAACCTGCGCTCCTATGCACCGAACGACGCGCTCGAACCACGAACACCTAGATCCTAAGTCTTGGAGCGTTCAATTTTTCACAATGTTCCCGCGAACGTCGCTCCAAATGGTATCGCTCGCTCTGTACGCGATTCATCAGGGAAGGGCTAGAAGGAAGTGACGCAAGATTTTTTTCAGTGGTCGCCGATCGATGCGAAGAGATTATAAAAGTTGGATGGTTTTTTTTAGTTCGTTTTATCTGCCTGAGAATATTTGCCAAAATCCGTGGTAACGGAATGACAACGAGTGCTCTTTCCTGCGTAGAAAGCTGCGACAGGAAGCCCGGATTCGCCGGTATTTCCGCTGGTTGACTCCCGAGGTTAAAGCTTCTAACGACGGTTTACGCTTTGCGTCGTTCACAATGAAGCCATTAAGAGTTCTTCGTATACAAAGCGGAACGACAATACAGATCAACGAAATACAAAATTAGAAAATTAGTTTCGTAGAAGATACGCGACGAAGCATCGAACGTGCCTATCCGAATAATTGTCTGGCCTCAGAAGTGGTAATGCAGCGGCCAAAAATAGTAAAATCCAGCCAGAGGCGGATGACCTGCTTTCGTAACGCACATGTTCCTCGCGAGAACAAGCTCCGTTTATCTTGACGTTAATATCGCGTTCCTCTGGTTCTTCGCTCCGTTAACGACATTGGTTAGATTAATGGCGCGAACAACATCGCTGCGGAGGAGGCGATTATCTTTATGACAACGATTTCGCAGTGGTCCCGTTTTGACCGGCTTCTGCGTCGCAGGTTGAATTCGTGGCTGCGTGATTCATGAGTGGTTCATCGAGGCGTTCGAATATTTCGCGACGACACAATATCTGGCTTTCTGCATCGCGTACCCTCCGGTTCTATTCCAAGGGAACTGTTGATGAATCGAGGCCTAAAGAAATGAATCGAAAAACAGGTGAACGGTCTACGTTTTCCGAGACTTGGCTGTTGGAGCAGCCACTTGTTTGGTTGTTCAAAAAGCGCGAAGCGGCGCTAATTTAGCTCTATCGTCGTCATAGAGCGGCATACGTTTTCGTCGATCGCGTAGATCCTCTTTCTCTGTCGGCCGGGCTACGCATTCGAGAATAGACACATTCACTGGGTCTAAATTTGCATGACCCAATGAGGGGCCACTGATCTCCCATCGTCGAAAGTAAATTTCCTGGAACCGTCACTTCGAGATCCGTAACGTATTGCACTGCATTACCCGATATACGCATTCGAAAATAGATTTTTCGCGGTACAAGTACCTCGCGGCACTTTCTAATTTTAGGCGGCACTCGACAACGGCCAGTGGAATTCCGAGCCGAAACGGTACAGAGACCTTGTTGATCGCGTTCAAAGTTCGTCGAGCTATCGAAAATCGATGCGTCAAAAATCGAAATTGAGAAGAAGAATTTTAATTTGAAACGCGTTCGGAAAAAAGTTAACGTAACTCGAGCGTCCGAGTCGAGACGATACCTGCTGCCAGATTGCATTAATTGTCGATGGAATAAAAATAGAAAGGAAAAAAGAAAACACCCACTCGGTTCTCTAGGTCAGCAGGATGATCCTCCGAGCGAAAAAGGCGAGATAAACGAGCTGTCGGGAAGGACGATTCGCGTGGGTGGTTCCGCGCGTGTCAGACGACTTAACGGTCAGTTTCTGCGCGAAAAAAGAACATTCGGCTCGCGATAATGGATTAGATTCTTCTGGTTCTTTTCTTTCGCTTCCGTTTCTTTTACAAGATTTATAGCACGACAGTTTCACGATAAAATTTATGCGCAACGTTAGAACCGTGTAAATCCGATGTAAACGCGTTTACCTTAAACTTTGTTTAAAACGCGAGAACCTTGATGTTAATCTACCGAATAATCGTTTCTCGGCAACACCTTGTAGCTGTTCGTTTACTAAGTACACGCCTGTTTGCAGATATTATCGGGTATGATCAATCCTCGAGCGAATTCAAGGATAACGCTTAGACGTTTGGATCAACAACGACCATGGATAACCAGCCGCTGCGACCCTTTCGAAGAATCTTTAACCTTCGTTCGTGGATTTAGGTAACGCGCGCGATCATTTTTTATCCCTCAAGCCAGGTACCTGCGATAACAGGTACGATCGAGGAAGTTACGAGAAAGTTTTAACGCCTCGATGTCACTCGACCAATTTACACAGCAAACAGATCATCGAACCAACGATAAATTTCGCACGTTTATGATTCAAACCCTGGCATTTACTACAACGCGCAACGATCTTGCGAATATAAAACGAAACATTTTACGCGCGAATAGTAATTTACAATAATTAATCCGTCACGTTTATTAAACGATATCTGATAACTAGCAATCTTCTAAACGATAAAAAGAGTGAACTGCAAAACTCGCGAACCAAGCGTTCGCGTTGTTCGTACGATTAACCCACTGACACGGAATCCTTGCAGCTTTTTAGATCCCCGACAGAAGGTCGGTTCCTGGATCTTTTCGAAATTGGAAAACAGTACGTTCGAAGAACGAGCATCCGATTGATCTCGCGGATCGAAGACGCGACGAAAAATAACGTTAAGAACGTTTTTCTAGATGATTACGATTTTTCTTTTGCAATTACCAGTGGTTCGTTGCTGGCATTCCCCGAAGGAAGAAAGCAGCGCACGTTCGTCCGGTACACGCACTTTTAATTGTCCCTGGTGTTGCTCGATCGATTGTTTCAACGGTCACATCAACAGTCTGCATCTCGTTTCGCGGCAGCGACTTAATTGGTCGGCTCGATTAAAATTCTTTCGATGACTAATCTGCCACAAGCGTACCATTCTCTTTCGCAATACATATAAAGACGCGATCCGAACATGGCATTGGAATCTTTGATTCGGATGCACGCGTTATGGAATGATTTAACAAAATTTAAGAGCTAATTATCAAGCGTAAAGCTACGATAAGTAAGATTCGTAAATTTTTCAGATAGCGCTAGGTTCTAATTAATTGAAAATTAAAATTGGTTCCGGAACCAATAAAACTGTGTCGCTATCGAAAACACCACCCTCCGCGAGTCATTCCAGCGACAGGTACGAGTTAAGAATTAATTCGTCCGTGTTCGAGTTGAGGATCGCATCGGAAAAACCTGTCAGGCCTCCAGACGTTTCTTGACGAGCGCGTAATGATAATTAATCGGTTCTCCGGCGACATGCGTGCGCTAGATCGAATCGTTGCGCGAATGAGCAAACACGGGAGAGAAGCGTGCGACTTGGGACGGTGTACACTCGCGAATCGACTCCTTCCCGAAACAAACGGGGCACAATGCGATTTCGTAAATGATCGCGGTCTTAGAATCGTAAAACCTGATCGTAGGAATGCTCGACGCGAAGGAAATTTCGGAATAACGACCGCCGAGTTTGCACAATCGGCAGCCCCGCGAAAATGCTAAACGCTTCCACGAAAATTCGATCGAGTCGTTCGGTATTCCGTGACTGCGAGCCTCGTTGCTGCCTCTTGCCAAATCGTTTACGATAGGAGAGAGACTCCCTGGAAAGCCGAGGCGAAACGATCGGCCATTCAATCTATTCGTGGCGATTTTCAATTTTTCACTCCATAAACCGTTAGAATTTTTATCGCAACCCGGTACGAAGCGATGAATTCCATTAAGTATTGCGAGTTCGATAGAACAAACATCGAGTAATTAATCGCGTGGCTGAAATCGTATGAAAGAACGCGCGATTACCAACGATGAGTATCCGACGCGAAGCATTCGCCGAGGGGGAAAAAAAATAAGCTGGTATTTAGGCAATAAACTGGCATTCGGATGAACTAACAGAGAACACGGTTTCACAAGAGAGAAACTATTCAAGTTCGATGCGGATGTGTGCACGTTTTCAGGATTGTTTTATAATTAACCATAATCGCGTGTGTACTTTCGATTCCGCTGAGACCCGTTAACCATTCACAATGCTTCCAGACACGTCGGCTGTTCGTTCCTGGAAATTCAGCGTTTTATGGTGAACATCGAGAGCGACACCGTTCGTTTCGATCGTTTTCACAGATTTCCTACTTGTACGGCCAATTACGTGTGCGATTGTACGCCGAACGATAACCGTATTACGAGCGGAGCACGTTCTAGGTGTAGAAAACGAACGTGTACGCGTGAATCGTAACGAAAATATAATATTATACGCGAGAGAACTTGATACGACCAACAGACCGGTGACACGCAAAGGAATTAGAATACAGGAATATACCGTTACGATAATGGTGAAAGTAGAGACACCCACTTTGTTAAACCTTTACTGTTCTCCATGCGTCACCGCGTTGCGCACGAATTAACATAATTATCGCAATTTTGCGCCAGTATCGGCAAGGTTTTAACCTCGTCGCGTTTAAAAGACCTCGTCTTCCTCTAAATTTGGATTTCGAGGTAAACATATTACGACGAGCGTGTACGTTTATCGCCGATTGCACTTTATGGAACAGAACATTTTTACGTGCCAAACAATTCGAATTAATCGAATATGTAATTCTCGAATGCGATTGACGATACTGAATCGCGGTATTGTATCGCAATTTAACGAACGCCATCGAGGATCGGTCGGATGACGAACCAGCGACGGTGACCGAAACGAAGGAAATTGCAATTAGCATGAACGTTTGGCACGGCTCGCCTTCCTCGATGCCTCGTCCGCCTACTTTTTCCCACATCGGTCGAATCCAAAAACGTGCTCGCGATCTACGAGGATATCGAAAGGATGTCAACGCCTATGCGGAATCGAATTCGCAGCGGATCGGTGCGCCTAATATCCTCGAGCTTTCGAGTGATGTCATCGGCATTAAAAAATCGAAAACGCGTGGGTCCGTGCGTGCCATTTATCGCGAATCGAAAAGAGAAATTCTATTTGAGTTTTCGATCAAGCAGGTACACTTTTAACGAGAACGAACGAACGCTCCTGTTCGCGAAACTAACCAGATGGATCGGATAATTCGAATCTGGTACGAATGGAGGTAAGCTTGGCCGAAACTTTTACAACGTCGCAGAAATAGCAAATTGACCGAAACAAACACCGCGAAGAAAAGCTTGAGAAACAGTTCGAAGACGATCTGGTCATTTTTCTTCGGCAGGAGTAACAGAAAAGTGTGTCGTGAGAAGGTAAACGCGAGCAAGTCGGAAATATCGTCGAGAGGAAACGAGGAATACGCGTGAATTCGTTTCGCTAACGGGTCTTCCGTCTAGAGGACTTTAATCTTTTAACAAGACTTGCATCTTCGCGTTGACCTACAGTCCTCTATTATCGCTACATTTTCTATCGAACGACGTGCCTTATCGTCGTATCATTTCCATAGAAGATAACAGGTTGCAGCGAGTAACCGCTTCGCTTCGATAACGGTACGCTTTAACAGCGAGCCCCAACGAAAGTCGCGCGTGCCACGTGAGAAATTCCGTCCGTGGTGTTATAATTCTTTCGGGACAGAATAGAGCAGAACGATGCAGAACGATGCAAAACGATACAAAACGTACACGCGATAGAGATGGCAGGAAACTTTAAGGACAGAGTCGTAACTTATCGGGAGACGTGGACACGTGGCAAGCGAGGCGTGGTGGACGTTGCAGTTTCACGGGAATAATTTTCATCGGCTCACGGGGGAGAAAAAAGCGTTTCCAAGTGGGCATCGAGTGGCACGCGCGCACCGCATTGATGCACGTCCGATAAATCTTTGGTTGTCACGCCGAACCGAGGAGTTTTCGCAACGGTCGGAACCGATGGTCTCCACTCGTTACTCGTCCCATTATGTGCCTCTTTTTGCCACGATGAAAGGAGATCCTTAAAGATGGAGCTACCGCGATATTGTCCCGCAAAATGAATGCACTTATAGGAGAGTAGACGATAAATGGGTAACATGTTGCGTTAAACTGTAACTCGAAATGACAGGGGAAAAAAGAATTTCTGCGCGTCGCGTCTCTCGACAAACTTCTATTTTCCACCGATCGACCGAAATAGAAACAGGAAATGACTGGTTAGACGTAAGACCTTTGAGTAAATATCTTTGAATCATCTTCGAGCAATATATCTCGAGAGCAATTACCGGAAAGTAGTCTCCATACAGATTAGAAATTATTGTCGCCTGTTGCGGTACAGGTTCCACTGGTCTAATTACTAATTAGCAATTACCGAAGGAATACTTGTACGCGACTCGGACGAGCGACCGTCAGCGCATTTATTACGCTTATAACGTCGCGAGGCACGGCACGCTCGACCAGTAATCGATAAGAGGGGTATTTACATTTGCGCATAACTTGCGCAGCGAAAATCGTATCGCGCAATTAATGCGACAATCTTGTCGTATCGTGTAACGTCGACGTGTCGATTATATTTTATTAATGAGCACGACCTTGCCCGTTCGTCGCGACAGATAAATCGCCATCCAGACAAATAAGAGCTTCTCGTCTCGGAAAAATTCGATAAAGATCGTTCTTAATTAAGGCCTCGACGAATGTGGCCAAGTTTCATTAACCAACGACCAACCTACGACTCGCTGTCCTTTCAATTTCTCGACTTCCTTTTCGTCTACCATTCTTTCGTTTCCCATCGACGATCGAAACTCCTTCGGTCGTAGGATTCCATTTCCAATCGCGACTAATGACAGAAACCGTTCCAACGACCGATCGTTTACGGTAGCTCCGAGCTTTCGTAACGACACACGGATCGTAATAACAGATTCTTATCTCCGGATTTACCTCTAACGACAAATTCAATGTAGATTAACGCAATACTTAGAACCCGGTGGAACGTAACAACGGCTACGCGTACAATTGTCGCCCGAAACAGGGGGGAAAGCAGGAATTTCTCGAAAGGTTATCGGGTGAACGAGAACCAGAGGGTTTTACGACCGAGAGGAATAATGTGGAACAGGGCGACAACGCACGCGAGACAATAAATCGTGACTCGACACAAGCCACTGCATCGATGTTATTTCTTTTTTCTCACGTGGATCGGAGCGCGAGCAAAATAGCCAGGTATCAAACCCAATCCTGTTTCCGCTTCATTTAAATTCCCTCCTCTTCCTAATAGTTACGTACAACTTTTTCCAATTCGTAAGTTCTCACGCAGATTGCTTTTAAAGAACAAAAAAAGTACATCCTATTAAATTGTCAAAGATATAAATCGGCGTTTCGATCGAACACGAGTTTCGTTCGATTATCTTCCATCTCAGAAATCGTACCACAGTCGAATAACCGCAGCTCCATTTTCGCGAATACCGATAACCGATCGACAGATTTTCTCTATCCATATTATTCGACGTTCTACGATTTCTGACAAGTATTATCGTATTACTTCGCGCCACACCGAGCACTAACGCCGACTTAATACGCGGACAGGGGATAAGCAAATGCCCGTAGCAATTACTCACTCAAGTTGAACCACGATTGCTTGTAGATCGATAACAAAGGTTACCCGAACGCTGATCCACTATTATTATGTTATTATTGCAACCTGACTCACCGAACCCAATGAAAAACTGAACCACGGCTGCATTTTACCTTTAGGAAGGTACGAGCTCCTGAGAGATACATCGTATCGAGGTTTCGTGAATTAATTTCTCTCTAATAGGAAACCTACCGTTAATTTTCTAACGTTATCAGGCTAGTGAATCGAGTTAAATTACGTTTAATCTTCGAATGGTAAAACGAGATAAAACCGAGTTGTATCGTACTAATCGAGCACACACACACATCGTGCTAAATAAAACTTTCCAAGCTTTAATAGAAAAACTAACTGTTCCAAACGACTCTCGAACAAATGATCGTTCTTTGTCATTATTGACGTAGAATCACGCTTGGATGGTCTAACGCTGAATTCCAACGCCGCATACCATTTTCGTTTCCAATCGCAAGGACGAAAGTTGGACAACTTGGTCGCGTCGATGAGTATGCGTGTCGATACGATCAAAGGTATGCACGGTGTAACCATATTAGCCAAGTGCCGATAAACCGTGTGCGCGAGTCAATATACGTGTGTATATTAACTAATATGCAAGATCGGTTTTGTCAGGGACACGCAACCGTTCCTTTGGCCAATCGGAGCAAAGATTCTATTCCCGTCCTTCGTCGCACAAAAATTAATACGTACCGGTACTCGACGGCAATTTACAATTCTCCTCCCGAACACCAACAATTATGCAAGCGTTTCAATTTCAAAAACTCAATCGAGCGAACGACGCGTATAAAAAAAATGAAAGAAAAAAATGTTGCAAATGTTTTAACGCGCATACGTTCCTCATCAGTCGGGCCGCACGATTTCCCACGAACGTGAAAACAGATCTGTATTCTTGGACGCGAATCGGTAGGCTAGTAATACGAGAAACGTGCCTGGTGTACAACCGTGGATAATGGAGTGGTGAAGTTAATAAGTCAACGCTAATTACATGCAATTGCGCGAGGGTAATGGTTTCGCGTGGATTTACGATTTCGACGAGAGAGGCTCGCCAAGATACACGGTTCGACGAAGGGAAACTCGAAAACCGTGAAAAAGAAACGAGTCGAGCAGGGAGGATCGCGTCGATTTATTCGACAAACACGATTCGAAATTGGTTTCTTATACACCACCGATTCTAGTCAGTACGTATTACGTATACGATTCACGAACAACTTCGTCAGGTTGGGTGATAAATTACCGGCGAAGTCGATTAAAACGTCTGACGAGCCGGAAAGACCCCTCTGCTCCGTTCCATTGACGAGAGACCAAACCGATGATTCCTCACAATGCCACTTGTATTTGCATAAAAATGTCTCGAACGACTGCATAATACTCGATGAAAACCTCACGAGTCCTTGATGGATGTCGATCGTGCAACCAAACACCGAGCAACAAACTTTCTTAGTTTTTTATTCATCTCGTTCGAGAAATTTTGACGATTTTTTCTTGAAAAAATTCGCTGAGTCCGATTCTATTTCTACCGATACAAACTAGAATTGCTTAAAATATTAGAAACGATTGATATTTCCTCGGAAGATTGACGCAAATTTCGGTACGACGAGTACAAAGTACGACCCGCGAACGTTTCGGACGAGGCGAGAAAAATTTATGGGGGACACGAATGAAGTTAGATTACGTAACGCGAGTTAAATTTAGAGAAGCGATTCAATAAAGCAGACGCAAGACGATTTTCTGCGCGTTCCGACGAGCGACCAACGCGAAGCATCGGTGCACGATTAGTGGAACGGATGGCAAGGCACAATGCTAAATGGATTTGCATAAAAATGTCTACAACCGCTGCATAATGCGGCTGCAGTATTCCTGTGGAGACCTTGGCGAGGTGAGACCTTCCTGACATCAGCGGATGGGCGAAAGCTAGTGCGTGCCTACGCACTTTTCTACGATGTCTCCCTTCTTCGACCCTGACGCAGATCCAAAAACAAAATATGCTATCTGAAATGGCAAGATTGCCGTTAATTAAACGTTTAATAAGAACCCGGAGAAATCGATTCTCACAGTTTCACACGCGAGATAAGAAACGATGTAATTACGAAAAAGTTCTCATCGCTTTTCGATCGGTCAAGCATAAACAATACCTGTTCCATTACCGCCGATCTTTAATTTCTTCTCCCATATAAATCACGCAGTCGCAACTACGAACACGTGATCTCAGAGTATTGAGATGTATCTACGAGAAACGAAGAATTTTTATCCAGCTAATCGCTTCATTCGCGGAGTCAACGTGTCACGAACGTCGGTCCGATCGATCGACTATCTGAAGAATATTAAACTAGCACCGATTACATCATAATTGCTTCTCGACGGGTAATGGAAACCCTGAGAACGATCGAAGCGGCCGTTTAACCCAGTACAAGAGGATCGTTCAGCAATTTTCCCGAGACAATGCTCGACTTCTTGGCCGATTTCGTCTCAATGCCACCTGGACACGCCATTTTAAAAGTTGAAACTATGCGACGAATCGAAAATAGACACCGACCGGTGTACCACGATACCGCAAGAAAAGTTGCCCAGCTTCCCCGGACTTGGAGTGGATAACGTGCACCCGCGTGGTTTGGATCCGCTTTGAACCGTATTCAATCCGTCTTCCACTGCTCCACTATTGGTACTCGTTCTACTATACCAATGGCGACGGCCTTGACGCATTTCTTGCCTTTGACGCGCTCCTATCTCTCAACATGGAGAGAGATTGACAACTGCTTCGACAAATCGGTGCCGACCGCGTTCCTAACTGCCTCTTGTGTGTTCTTCGATCGATCGATCGATCGATCGATCGGACGAGACACTATTCATAGACTACGCGATGCACCGTGGAATGACAATATTATTCGCAAACAATTCGTGCTTTCGCCTCGAATCGTTTCTTCGCGTAAATTTTCACGAAAACACAATGGACCGTGCGCGAAGCTATTTCGAATACCTATACCATCTTTTCCGACCGCCGAACAAACACAGAATCAACGAAAATATCTTCGACTGGCCTTCTGTATCCTGCGTAGACAACGCTCGTGGTTTCTTAGAACCGATGAGATTCTTATTTTGCGCCCAATGAGAAATCGAGCAGAAATTTTTGCCGCATTTCGTATTCAAGCCTAACCCGTTTCGTCGACCGAACAGTTAAGAATCGGAACGATCGTTGGACGGTTCAAGAACGCTTAATCGGTATCGCGATTTTTCTTCAACGACAGATGATAAGTATGCAACACGATCTATGATCGGCGTCACGTTGCGATAAATGCATCTGTTCACCGGGAAGTAAATTATTAAATGTTCGCCACGCCTCGAGTTCCGCGCGAAGCGCATACGAATCGGGCTACATGGAATTTACATATTAGGTCGGTCGCGTGGTCATTACGCGAAAGTCAGTTCGAGGAATATATCGTCGTGTCTTCTGGTCCCGGGTAGCGGAATTATTTTTAATCGAACGGATGAAAAACGGCAAATAAAATACGATCCCGATATTTCATTGTCGAGTATCGTATCACCAGGAAGAGCGGCGTATGAAAGACGACCGTAACGCGTATTCATCGGAATGCAGCGTAAATAGTAAGTACGTCGCTGATAATAAATCGTCGAATCAACAAGAACGCGCGTATTCCCGCTTAAACGGATTAATTCAAACGTTAATGCAACTTCCTCGATTAAACGTGGTTAGAAAAACGTTCGCTGAATATTTATCTGTTTTCGTACCGATATCTTGCTTGTATACCACAACGATATTTATAGACGTTACATCGATGTAATTCGATTTGCGTGGTAAAATGTAACACTGTTATTGATTTATCGTTTGGTACGAGGAAAAAGTAAACGTGTTTTTCCCTTTCTTTTTTTCTTTTCTTCTTTCAGAAACATTAAAAACTCGTACAACGTTTCATAGTTTGAACGGTTTCGTAAGAGATTGCTGTTCAAGCTGTTTTATTAACAAGGGGTCACTGTATGCGAAATACCGTTCAACGATCACGATCCGCGCCGGATCGATCGTAAATGTACGAACGCTAAATAAACGACGAGAACAAGGGTTCCACGGTTCTCCTCGTTAAACGCGTTAACAAATATTCGCCTACGCGACCGAGACCCCCTCCTCGATTCCGATGCGTATCTCTACGCTTTCGTCCGATTAAATAAATCTGCAACGGCTCGTTTGTCTTTGCTAAACAATTTCAACGATGCAAAAGTTCGAGGGAAACGGGGTCAACGAATAGCGCTCGCGCCGTTCGAGCTGCATTGAAAATTATCCTCTCCCCTGCCCGAGGGCACGAATCGAAACACGATGTGGATGATAAATCTGCCGCATCGCCGTCCCGATAATCATAATTCACGCGATCGCTGCTCGACCGCTTATTTTCTTCGTTAACGTCCATGCCACGATCAATGGGAAAAATGTAATCATCGTCGCGTACGCGTGGATCGATGACGTCAGCCATCGTCATTGATATTTTTTTTTTTTTTCCGGCAGACGTTCGCGTTTCGAGACGATGCAACTGCGAACGAGGCTAAACGCGAGAACCGAGTGAATGACCATCGCGATGCGACGCCTAGAAAGCGATCGCACGCGGCTGTCCGACATGGTTACGCGACTAGTCGTTAATAACGCTTCTTCTTTTTCCTTTTTCTCAACACAAGCGATTTTCGAAGGATTATTTTCTCGCAAAGCGTGGGAGAAGCCTCTCGTGCGTGTTCGTCGTTCGAACGTGGCACGATTGTTTTTGTGCCAGCGCGAATCGACGTCGAGAGTACGCGCGTATGTGTAACTACCAACGAGTATATGCGAGTGCGTTGCAAAATTACGAATGCACCGGGAGTGCAGAACGCGGTACGGGGAATAGTTTCTCGAAGATAAAGAACTTTGAATAAAGCGGCGACGCCGGACAACAGAGTTTCCAAAAAGAAGTACAATCCGGGGACCGTCGTCGGCCGTTCGGATGCGCTTTCAAGATTTAAACTCTCTTTCGGGAAGACGGTGGAACGGAGAAGCGGGTCGTACGTATATCGGTATTGCGACATCGCTAATGCATCGTGAGTACAGAATGCAGCCGTGGATGCACTGCAAAATTACGAGAATAGCGAACAACTGTTGGAATTCCCTTCTGTTTATGGAACTCTTCGAAACGGAGCGACTCTGATCCACTGAATAAAAAAAAAAAAAAAAAAAAAAAAAAAAAAAAAGGAGGAAAAAAAAAAAAAAAAAAAGGGGGGGAAAAGGAAAAAAAAAAAAGAAAAAAAAAAAAAAAAAAAGGGGGGGAAAAGGAAAAAAAAAAAAGAAAAAAAAAAAAAAAAAAAGGGGGGGAAAAGGAAAAAAAAAAAAGAAAAAAAAAAAAAAAAAAAGGGGGGGAAAAGGAAAAAAAAAAAAGAAAAAAAAAAAAAAAAAAAGGGGGGGAAAAGGAAAAAAAAAAAAGAAAAAAAAAAAAAAAAAAAGGGGGGGAAAAGGAAAAAAAAAAAAGAAAAAAAAAAAAAAAAAAAGGGGGGGAAAAGGAAAAAAAAAAAAGAAAAAAAAAAAAAAAAAAAGGGGGGGAAAAGGAAAAAAAAAAAAGAAAAAAAAAAAAAAAAAAAGGGGGGGAAAAGGAAAAAAAAAAAAGAAAAAAAAAAAAAAAAAAAAAAAAAAAAAAAAAAAATAGGGAGAGAAAGAGAGAGAAAACGTAGGAAAAATAGATCCGAAGCAATTCACGCGGTACGTTGAACCGAATCAAACGTGAGATAAATAAATCAATGGCGGCAGGGTAGTCGACCGTCTAATTGGCTCAGACAACAATCGCGGAGTCTTAATGAACGCAACCTTTCGTGAAAGGGAAGAAAGAATCAAAGATACAGAAATAATCTTTGCTACTTTCTAGAGCACGTTTTCCTTTTTTTTCGCCGGAGCGTTTATAGAAGAATCGGTCGATCTAAATTCTATTCGAGTACTTTGCAACAAGTCGCTTTTTTAATTACGAGTCAGAGATCAGATCTTATTGTTAGCGCGCGGAGAGATCCTATGAATCGAAGCACGGTTCTCAAGGGGACCATGCTTGACAGGAAAGCACGCACGTATCTACGTATGTACGTACGTACGTACCTTATGTACGTATGGCGATCGTCGGTTGGTTGCAAAATCGCTAATGCACTGTGAGCGTACCAGCATGCGTAGCGAGTACACGTAGAAAGAATCTTCTCGCGCGCACTCACGAACCGAAGGACGTTCCTCGTCATTCAAAGACAATGCAAGCAAAGATGCATCAGGGATTCGGTGTCTCGGTTTGCCACGTTTTCTCGCACGACGCTCAAAAGTGGCGGCGTGTAAACGCTTTCAACGCGCGTACGAGATCTCGAAGAGACCTTCGAGGCATCTCCCTTTCGCACCTCTTCTATTCTTATCCGTCGCGTTTTTCCACTCTCGTCTTTCGTGCACTCGAGTTTCGCAACCCAGCCGCTTCATTAACCGCTTGGAGCGCCCTTAGAAAACCGCATCGCGGCCTCCTTTTTCATCATTTTTCCGGCCGTGCAACTTCCTCCGTCCCATCGAGGTTCTTGGAGATCTCTCCGACAGAGATCTTTAACAAGATTCGCCAGTTTTCAAGATTATGTTTTTTTTCTTCAAAGATTCGTTGCTTGGTTGCAGAGTTTAATAGCGAGGTTCTAACAAATCCTATTGAAACAAACTAGGACGAATATCCTCGTATTCTTAACGATAGGAAAGAAACACATCGACGCGTAACTCACAATCGGTACAAATGGAAACGATCATCCAAGATAAATAATTCCCGAATGGTTTGCACAATCCAGCCCGAGTATCCCTGGAATTGACACGGACTATGCAGTCCCTCTATTTATTAATATTTACCGTGAAATAAATGTCTTATCGAGTAGAGATTTTCACAATCGCTGAAGCAAACCCAACCCATTCGTTGCGCAACCTTGATTCAATACATTCGCCAAACATCTCCGAATAATTCATCTCCTGCGAGCTCCCATGAATTTTAACGATTTCAATAAATCTGAAATTCCCTAGATTCAAGCAACGCGTGCGTCAAACGCCTCGATCAATAACAGAAATATATTAACGACGCGTTTCAGTTTGAAAAGTCGCGCGGCGGAATTCGCGGCGTATTATGTTTGCCACGTGGACCGTGAAAGTGTAGGAGAGCGCGTGTACCACTGCGCGGCATCGCGATATTTCATATTATCAGCGTGGGGCGTGTATCGGGCGTACAACTGCTAGAATCGATATTTACCGTAATACTTGGTTCGAACAGAGCCGAGAGAAAGGGTGAATAAAAAGGATCATGGAAGAACAATGAGACATCTTGTGCGAGTACCGTTTCCGTACCGTTCCCGAATTCTGATAAAAACTGTTTCACGAGACGCGTGATTTACGATGGATCTGGTTGACTGCTAACGGTACCAGGAATCGGAAATCGTATCTCAAAGAAACGAATGGGTAGCAGATCTCTTTTACTTTCTTGCGATTAAGCAAAATTTTCGCGTTTAGTTCTCTTATTTTTAGAAATGAGAAAAAATCGAGATAAAACCGTTGATCGACTAAAAAGTTAAACGTGTTATTGTAAAAATTTAGGATCGCCTAATAGCTCCCGCTATCCATCCAAACACGAAACAACGATTTACCAACCATTAAACCGATGAAACGAGAAAAACAAGCACAGTGCCGGAAGGACGCATCGTGAGATCGTTCATCCTGCCATGTAAATCCGCGCAATATCTAATATCGCGTGCGTTGTACGATCCCCGAGCTCCTTCGCGGCGGCTTGATTAGAAACCTACAAACGCTGCTTCTCCTTAAATCAACCGTTTTCTGATATCTCTGTTCGCCGAGCTGAACGCTCGAACCGGGAAGCCGAAAGCGGTGAGCCGAAGGAAAGTGAGCGTGCGATGCCGGAAGAGTGAGACGGGTCCTCCTCTCTATGCTCGATCGTGGATCGTGCCACGGATCGTGTATGTAAATGCGCGTTATATCTGGGATCACGCGCGTATTACATTCTGTAGCTCGAGCACTCGAGGTGCACTCGAGGGGCACTCGAGGCATACTCGTGTTGTCCGAGGCATTGTGTGCGCGGAGAGCACAGATTAGAGACACACGATCTTTACATTCCTAGCCGAGGCGGTTAGAACGAAGGCTGGCCGAGGGATCGAGGGAGCCAACCAACAGCCACGAACCGTACCGCGAACAATTAATCGTGCAAGATGGAAAACGCAACTAGCGCGCACGCAGGAATGCGCGTGATGCGCGTAACATCGACAATCAGGCCCGTGATTGCGCTACACGGGAATCAAATTAGCATCGAGCAGCATCGCCATTAAAGTCCGGACGGGAAAGCTGTAAGGAACGATAGGCGTATTTGCCGATCGTCTAGGGATCCGCCCGAGTCTGCAGCCTCCTTTTTTTTGTTTTTTCTTTTTTTCTGTTTTTTTTTTTCTTTTTTCTTGTTTTTGTTTTATAGGAGGAACCTTATCCTAAAGGTTTCGAAGGAATAGGCAGGGTATAGTCGGATATACTCGAAGAACCGGCATGGTTCGGTGCGCATCCAAAGGGACCCAAGAGTACATTCGCGGTGTGCGTGGAGCGCGTTACGCGCATAAACCAGCAGCGTGTCCACCCGCGTGTTTACCGCCGTTCGAGCACTCCTCCTGGCAAAATAAACGTCCCGTTGGCACGCAAATGCGGAAAGCCGTCGAATCAATCGCGGCATTGTTCGCAGCGATAGGAAATAGGTGAACAGAAACTGATCTAACGGAAGCTTCGGTCTGCTCCTCGCGTCTAATCGCAGAGAGAACCAAAGTATACGGAGTACGGTTCGACTCGGAGAGCGTCTCCAAGCATTAATCGAACGAGTCCGAGTGTTCAATAAATTTTGTCGAACATCGACGGTCGACCGGATCGACCGCGATCAACCGAAACGAGTTTCGCGAGCAACTTCAGCCCGCGCTGGCCACGCAACGTTTAATTATGGAGTTTTATTAAAATTACCAGTGCACCTAGACACTGAACGATAATGAACGCAAAATTTACGAGTATCTCGATATCACGATGCAAGGCGATCTTGGCCATTCTGATCCACGAAAATTCGAGAATGGATCGA
The DNA here is from genome assembly GCA_019453375.1 of Ctenoplectra terminalis. NCBI lineage: Eukaryota > Metazoa > Arthropoda > Insecta > Hymenoptera > Apidae > Ctenoplectra > Ctenoplectra terminalis. The sequence goes on along the minus strand of SMSQ01019566.1, from coordinate 165,875 downwards.
ATCGGTGCGCGACTACGAGCACGTCCAACGGCATGATTAACCTCGACGCGGACTTGGACGAAGAGTGGTTGACTTACGAAAAGCTAACCGAGATCGTCTTCCTTCGTCCCAAGTCAAATCCACCTATCCGTCAGCCCGTCACGTTTCGCAACAACCAAGCAAAGTCTGCGAACGTGTTGCGACGTCAGATAACGAAATTATCGAAGAACAAGAGCAACGTTTTAAAAAATGCGACCCAGCCTGGCAGATGTCCCGAAATTATTTTCGACAAACGAGCGGATGGAGATAAAGCAACGGAGATTGCGCCGCTTCCGATGAGACAAAGTCTCTTTCCATACGTTCCACCCTATGTTCGTTTCCAAAGTCACGATCATGTTCTCACGAAAAAATTGCCCAAAGATTTTGCTCAACTTCTCAAATGGAAGTTCACCACGTCCATGCCCAGGATCTTGATAAAGATACTGATCAATTCTGGGTATCAAGTAGTGAACAAAGGGAACGATTGGACCGGTGTTTGGAATTTGTCTAGCAAAGATTCGTCGAGGTATCGGCGTATGAAGAACTTCCAGAAGGTAAATATCAATTTTCCTCGTAATTTTTAATACTAACGAACATCTTATCTTGAAATTAGATAAACAACATACCAGGATCGCAGAATATAGGCAACAAGGATTTGCTGTGGACACACCTGAGCGAAATGTCAAGAAAATACGGTTCCAAGGAATACAGTTTCATGCCAAGAACGTACGTTCTGCCGAAAGAGATACAGAAATTCGAGAGCATGTGGAACAGGCACGGTGTTGGTACCACGTGGATAATTAAACCGCCGTCGTCGGGTCGCGGCCAGGGTATCAAGATCGTTAATCAATGGTGGGAGATTCCAAAGTGGCACTCGGTGATCATTCAGCGATACATCACAAAACCGAAACTCATCAATGGTTTGAAATTTGATCTACGGGTTTACGTTCTCCTAACAAGCATCAATCCAATGAGGATTTACATATATAAGGAGGGCTTGGTTCGTTTCGCTTCGGTCAGGTACATAATTCCAAGACCTTAACTTCCTTGGTGTTTCGTCAATTTTCTCCATTTACCCGAACATCGTGGTCTTTCAACGCGATGCTTCCCGTTCAGGTATGTTCGTGGAACGAATCTAAGCGACAAGTACATGCATCTGACGAACAGTAGCGTGAACAAGCAGAATCCAGCTTACGTAATGAACGATGGAGTAAATTCGTGCAAAGGACACAAGTGGTCCTTCGCAAGTTTATGGTCATACCTGAAGCAAGAAGAGGTTAACGTCGCTGATCTGTGGTTCCAGATCAAGGACATTGTCGTTAAAACGCTCGTAGCTGCAGAATCCAGCATGAACGCGACCATTTCTGAGAATCTGGTCTCGAGTTACACCTGTTACGAATTGTACGGGTTCGACGTACTCCTTGACGAGAGTTTAAGACCCTGGTTACTCGAAGTTAACATCTTGCCATCGCTGCAGACAGACTCGCCACTCGATACGGCCATTAAGGTACTAGGATTTAAATGGATTCTCACAGGCTGGCCGAGAATTAACTATTTCATTCCCGGTCCGAACGTTTCTCGATCTCGCAACGAAACGTTAGGTTTGCCGATAATTATTTCCAATCGCTATCGCGTGAAACTTTCGAATTCCTATGTAATGATGCACGAGAACCACGCGAAACGTTCGATGATCAATTATTTATGGTCGCATCGTTTGAGTCACAATTACGATACGCACAATAAACAGCACTGGTGGTTCGTCTGATTGCAATTTCCGTTTCCGTCCAGGGTCCTTTGGTAAAAAACGTCTTAAACATAGCTGGCTACCAAATCCCCAAAAACGATCAAATTTTGAGCAACGGTGTGTACAGCAAAAAGTACGACTCGATCGCGCATAATTACAGGCTGCACAGCACGGCCTTGACTCTTCGCGAAAAGATGAAACAGAACGAAATCAACGCGATACAGAGCCGAGACGATTATCTGGATCGAGTCCTCGAGAACCTGACGAGGGACGACCTGAGACAGCTCATTCGCTACGAGGACGAACTCAGTCAGGCTGAAAACTTTGAGAAGCTTTTCCCCACCAAGCATTCCTACTCGTATTTTAAATTCTTCCAGGTAAAAAGGTACTACGATCGATTACTGGACGCTTGGGAGCATCGTTACTCCGACAACAGAACGGAAGGAATTCACAGACTGCAACGACACTGCGAAACGATGCAACACTTGGATCAAAATTATGATTGAGTAAACAAATTTTCGTCCTTCGTGTTTGTTCGCGATATAGAAATTGTTCGAGGTTCAATTAAAATGGTTCGCACGAAACAAGGTCAATAGCGTGACGCGCAGAATTTTTTTACGTAACACGCGTAATATTCCGAAGGTGATATCCGTGAAAAAAAAAAGAAAAAAAAAAAGTACGACAAAGGGGAGAAAGACAATAGGGTAGCCAAATCTTGATTACGTAACGTCGCTCCGAAACCTTGTCTATAAATACGCTCGGTAATTACGACAAGTTTACGTTTTTCTGCTTATCGCGTAATTCAGCACGACCGATAGTACACGGCTACGGTTTCTTAACGAGCAATTAAGATACTAACCGTGACTACTCGACCTGTACCGGCGTGTAAACTATTTTGTCTCCCGAGACATCCGATGTCAATGGAATTCGAGAAATCCGACGAAACCTTACGCCTGTTAATCCACCTTGGTCGAACATTGCGCAACGCCATAACCACAAGGTTCTATAAGTCGTTTTAACTATATCGGTCACGTTGACGTCATTCGTTTGCCGTTTACAACTTTCCCTGAATAACGGTATCCGTTTTCACGACGGACTTCCTTTATCGAATTACCCGTGATTCAATTTTCCCTTTCGAAATTATAACAAGATACGACAAAGAAACTTTGAGTCTTATCGTTCGAATGACACACCGAAACGACGAATAAAGTGGTCTCGTTAAAGACTGGCGCATCCAGTTTCCGTCCAAGCTCGTGTATTCCTATGACAAATCGATTCTATTTACACAGATGGGCGACTTTGAAATAAACCGATCTCATCGTTTCGTTCATTTTTCTCGCACGATTTGAATCGAACGTCGATAAATTTGTTATTTCTGTCTTTGTCATACCGCGGAGTTAACGCATCCGCAACGAAGCGACGATAATTTTTTTCCAAATTGCACGCTAAAATTTCATCGCGGCGCGAATATACATTGCGGTGAAGTTTAACGTTCGCCTCGAATAAATAAAGAAACGAGCAATAACTATATCGGTCACGTTGCAGCGGGACAGATCTCGAGCCAAAAAAAGAAAAACAGTTAAAACAATAGTATTCGAGTTGCACAAGCGCCCACATTAACCATAATGCGCGAACATGCTAACATTTATAAGCAACAATTATTTGCGACAAAAATAAAGAACGAGAGCCTTCTATACATCGTTCCATAGATTGAGAGCTTGAATTTAAACATGTGCATCCACGGTCACTTTCACGATAACCTTCGAACGCACGATTTAGCGACTCGTGAATGGCAAAAGCAAATTATTCTTGTTACTGGTTATTCGCTGAAAAACGTGCAAAAGGTATTCCACCTATCGTTCGCAAAACGTTAAAACAAATCTGTTCCTGTTACTCAAACACTAAGTTGTACAACTCGATCGAGTTCATTGCCTCCTAATTATTCCAAGCAACACCTACCAAATGGAATCGCGTTGGAAATAATTTCGATCAGTCACGGTTCGTCACCTCGTTCGAAGGTGATGTAAGTGGCCGGTGAAAGCTCTGCGAGCTTTGCAGGTATGAATCACTTCCTGAAAATTCCGCGGACGCAACTTCCAGCGGTTTTCAGTTCGTTCGAAACGTCCTCTCTCGAATCGTTCGGCTGCTGGTCACATGCAACCTACTTTTCTCTTCGACGATCGCACGTGAGCATCGCGGTTTAACGCGCTACCGTTTCATCTATCTCGCTTCGAAGCATCGAAGAATGGATACCGATCGTTATCGTATCGGAAACGAAACAAGTTCCAGAACAATCGATGGGAAAACATCTTGCGATACATACTTGTATCGCTTTACAACCGAGAACAGAGGGATGGATCTCTAAAAGCTGCTGTTAAACTCTAAAAAGAAACACGATTTTATTGATTCTCGTAAAGATCCCGGTGCAAATCCTCCGACTCACAGGCTAACAAATTTTTGGGAACTTTTTCTTACGGTTCGGCCCCTATAGCCCCGAGGAATTTCGGTGAATGCCGCTAATCCTGAACGACGCTCTTATCAGAGAGCTTTTCAACTAATTTCCTTGTATCTTCGATACTTTTTCGAGGTTCGTAATACCTGCCACAACGTCTCGGGACAACGCAGGTAGAAACTGTTGGAGCGAAATGTCGAGTCCAAGTTTGGAAACATGATCATTCGTCGAACGGAAAACGAGAATGATGGGATATGATAAAATGATCGACTGGCCTTCAGAGATATTATACATATACTTGTTTCTTATTCTCAACGATGAACCGTTGGTCTTTAATTATTTTTCCAACAGATACATATGTTCTCTGTTCTCGGTCGCGGTCAAGCGTGATAAAATACTAGACTCTTTACCGTGGCTGCGTTCCGACTGTCACATTATTAGCGAGTGTACGGCTGCGTGACTCTGACAATCAGAGCAGAATGAGATCTAAAATTCGCAATCTCACGAATGAATCCACTCGAGTCCGCTTAATTACGACACCGTAATCATTAGCCTCGGACGTTAGGAACAATCCACTCGAGATGTACAACTTTCGGAATTCTTGGTTGTCTTGCAAATCAAAGCGCACGACACACCGGTTCAAGAAAGTGAAATAATAGAAAAAAAGCGACCCAATTTAAGTATCGTCTCGAAGCTCTTAAGATCTTAAGCTCTCGTTATCTCCGCGGCAATAAATTTATTCGGAGCATCGAATTAAGTAATTTGAATGGTAGTTCCGCCTAAATCTACGTTACGCTGTTAATACGTTCTCTTTAAAGATCAAATCGAGCAGCCAGAGGCTGCATGTCTATGAAAATGGGTCGGCTCGATAGGCATGCCGGAAATTATATTCAGCAGGAGAAACAACGGACATTTCTGCCACTGTGGAACGATATTCGACGCTGGTGTTCTTTGTCTCTGGCTAACGTTGACTCATACCGTGTAGCTTGCAACGAGAACGACGCGCATACGTTGGAAATCTGTACGTAGACGATAATTGATAGGTGCGCGACGAACGAGGATGAAATCGAGCACGGCTAAATGGAATCGATCCATCGGCGGGATAAATGGTTAATCGGAGAAGATAAATAGGGATTGGAATCTAATTTGAGCTATAGGTTTGCTCCTTCGTTCAGCAGATTCATCGTTAACGGGAAAACGAATCGAGTTGGACGCAACGAGGTAACTGTAATTTAACCAAATCATCCTATTATTTCGAAAACTCTTATAGATACTCCTAGAATCTGTTTAGATTTTAAAAACTTTTACTCGAAGCGATTACACGCGTCGCGGAAGTTATTCAAATTCTAAAGTCTTTTTACCTCGATACATCGCATTTCTCAATTTTCTTCGTTTACAAACGATTCCAGTAATCAATCCTAACGACTCTCGCCAAGATACAAGAAAACGAATTTCCATCGGTTTCTATAATCGATACGATCCATGGTAAAAATATGGTAGACGAGGGCAAACGAAACGATACATCGACGAGATAGGGGAAAAACAGTTTGGATGCTTCGTTTCCTGCTCGTGGTTGTTGACACGCGGGACTTAATAAACGGGTAGGCTGGTAATAAGCAGGAATCGTGCCGGTGACGTTTCACGGGCTCTATGCTAAATACGGAGATGCTCGGCCAATTCGAGCGTCACTTTCTCCGTTTCATTAGACGAGCGGCGCTCGTTTCGTCAGCGTAGACCGATCGTCCCCACGGTGCCTCGATCTTCGAAGTTGAAAGTGAATTTCGCGCTTCACGATCGGCCTGTCAATGACCTTTAAGCGGTGCTCACGTGTCGATCGAGCTAAACGAGGATCGCGATGGCCACCAGTGGCCGGTGTACACTCCGTCGGCCATAAGTTCGGGGTCGTGCGACATTTTATAGCGTAGTAACCATAATTGGTCGAAGAAAGTGGCTCGTTCGATCTTGGATCGTACGCGTAGGGTATTTCGCTTCAATTTATAGATTGGTTCATCCAGTAAACTATGTTAATTGGAGCAAAATAATGTGGTTCGACGAAAAAAGGTTGGACGGATCAAGGATTCAAGGACAGTTGGAGATGTAGCTTTAATGGCGATACATTAACTAATTAAAGATTGTAGTTTGTAGATAATTAGAGTTTACGATCCTACGAGACTTCTTTTCACGTGTGATCGTACGATATCTTTTTACCTTGCAACAAGACACGAGTTTCTACCTTGAATCAACGGACGCGTGGAAAGTCGCTGATTCCTGGACGTTTGACTGTTAATTATTTTTGATTCGACAAGGTACCTATTCGTATAAAATTGCGCGGAGAAAGCGGTGTATAAAATCTACATTCGTACAACGGGAAACGACGCTGATTCGATCAGTCTCCTTTCCAACAATTACTATGTATTACCAGGCTCGTTCGATTTATGTAATAAATTACAATACAATTTCCAAAGTAATCAACGGATCGGTGGAAACAAGGTGCGTTTAACACGACGATATTTCAAGATACGCGAAGCGGACAGCGAACGAGCGGAAAGATTGGAACAAAATTTATAGGTGGCTCCGAACGATTTTACCGTCTCCGGCGCAAAGTCGGCGAAGCCTTTTCTTTCGAAATATTTTTCCAACCCGTGCAACACTTGCAATTGCAATTGCAATTGCGATTGCTCTTATATAACTCGGTGACCATTGAAATCAAACAACCGAGCCCGGTCGAGCATCGTAAAACGACGACAATTTAATTGCAGCGTTCGTTTGCCGATGAACGCGGCAACGTGTAAATCTTTCGACGATAAGAGGCGAAACGAGGGGAAAAATTCATCGGAACGTACGAAAGGAGATGCGTGTGGAAGCGAAACAACATCGTATCGACGGCTTAACGAGACAACGGATAAGAGTTATTTCTTCCGTAGGAATCGGGGCTACAAATTATCCGGCAATTAGATCGTAAATCCCAAGAAACGCGACTAAAGACGCGAGATCGTTGGATCGCCAGCGAAAACACTTGTCTGCGCCGCATTAGCATTTAATTAGAGTTTTCTGTTTATAGGTAAACGGTGCGAAAGCTCATTTCAAATAACAGTTATCCGTACGATGCAACCGTGGCTATGAGTTACGCGTGCACGTGCGACGGTTTTGTGCGATCAGCCACGCGATATGTATCCGCGGAAAAATTGAAAAATAATCATTCCGGTCTAATCGCGAGGTATCTAGTCCGCACGGTAGCTCGGAGTCGATTATGCGCGTCTATCGATCAACGTACGCAACATATATATTCACGCATACGTCCAAGAATCAGATACACACGATCGTACTCGTTTCCACCTACGCGATACGTTGATCCGCGGTTAAATTTGAACGACCGCCATTTCGATCACTCGATATCTCGGGCACCGCGAAACTCGATTCCTGGAATCAAGCTGCTATCCGTCTAATTCGAATTACAATAATTGCATATATCTTCCGATCGCGTTCGATCGAGATTCGATACATCGCGATTCGAACGAGGACAAAGTGCATTTTGTTTCCCGCTAGAAAGTGCTGCTATCGATCACGTTGCGCACTTTCTTTCTTACGACGATTACGTGTAGAAGTCGGTGGAGTTCAAGGAACGCCACCGTGCATACGTACGACGCGTTCACTTTTCTTTTCGCGAGCTCGTCGTACGCACGTGCAAACGCGCATATAGTGTACGTATATTAAACGCCGAACCGCTCGGAAGCTGTGTTTCTCTTCCCAGACGTTCGAGAGCCGTGGTAAAAGAGAAAAAAAAAAAAAGAAACAAAAATAAAGAAGAAGAAACAATGATTATTCAAAGAATCACGAAGAGATTGGGACGTTCGCGAGGAGATAGGTTGCGTCGAAGAATAGAAGGAAAAGCGGTTGTGAATCAAATATTGTCGGCTTAGTATTTCAGCCGAGGCAAAGCGTATAGACTGTTACGCGGTATGTTGTAAATACACGATCGAACAAGAATCCAAACATTGGTTAATTCCATCGGAAATAATTAAGCGAACAGTCTGTAATAAACGTTGCCCGCAGACCTCTGACAAAAGTCAGCGAAAGAATATGTACAGAAAGAGAGAAAGAGGCGAAGCAAACGTGTACGAGCACGCGAGAGGAGAATGACGTGCAACGTTTCTATAGAGCGCTTAAATACCGAAGGTAACGCCTCTTACTCCTGTATAGAATGTACGGCACCTTGTAGTCGGTGCATGGTCTACGTGTTGGTACATTAATCGTTGGAACCCTACGCCGAGTTTCGATTTCTACCACGGAATCCGCGTTGCTCGAATATAGGTACAGGTTCGAACTTTTCCACGATGTTACGGCAGAGATACGTGCGCGACACAATTCGTTGTATAGTCGAACCGGCGACCTACCGACCGATCGTTGGCGAGCTCTCCGCTAAAATATCGTTCCGAGTGAATCGGCGCGTGTGACCCGCAAGCCAAATACCAATGGTCGAGTAAACCGATCGATATCCAGCTCGGAATTCGTAATTTCGATGTCGAAACGAGGCAGTAGAATATTTCGAACCAAAATCGAAACAAAATCGAGAAAGAATAAAGTACGATTTACTCACTGTGAGGTGTGTCTTGTCAGGCGCGATCGCCGTGATCTCCACTGGCCTTGGTTCGGGTGGATTTGCTTTGCTAAGAATGGCAGCTGGCATTTTCGCGACCAGAGATAGCCTCCTGGTGAGCCGTCTACCTAATTCCGCGCGTCGTCGCACCCTAACACGAGGACCGGTACCTTTGTAACCTCCGAATTCCATTCTGAGAGACGCGAGTCCTCCTTCCTTATCCCCTTGCGTTCATGGCGGCAAACGGTCGCATCTCGTATCACGTGGTCGCACAGATTCCACAGATTACACGATCGGAACGCAACGATGATCCATGAGCAGTTTATCGAAACTCTTGCGGCACGAACGATTGAAAACTGTACGGGTACCCGACGACCTTTCGATTGTCCATGTCCAAACACACCGTCTGTACACTCAGCGCCAACAAACGCATCCTTCGCGCATCATTGCCGCTTCCTCCGTTTCTGTTTGTTTTCAAAAATCCTGTTCACGAACCGTCGACGCGAAATTCGTTAACGGATTTCAGGAACTCGATTAGACTCGATTGGATTGGATCGGATCGGATCGGATCGGATCGGATCGGATTGGATCGGAGTCAAAGATCGGTCTCGCGGGGCCCCGTCACTCGACGCTCCTTTACAGAAACTGGGTCGTTGACGTACCGTGTTTTTCGAACGCGTTCAAAAACGCGAGAGGTACTGGTTTTTGATCAACGGTTATCCGCGCTTGGTTACACGCACGACAACGTAAACACTTGTTCGGATGCTGGAGGGCCGCTCTCGGTTGCGCGCACACATGCGTTGCAACGGGCATCCCCCTTCTGGTTACAGACACACGTGCATCCTAGCCTCACCAACGCATCGTGGTCGACGAAGAGAGACACGGTGCGGTGCGCGCGTGCACCAGGAGATTCGATGGTATTCGAAAAGCAAGGCACGAGGTGTGGAAAAGAGAACAGCCGGTTCTTGCTGGCGCTCGGTCTGCCTGGCGCGCTTCGACTGAAATTGAATCGCAGCAACCTCCTACCACGCGACCCGTCACACTGCCGGCCTTCCTAACCGTCGCGGCGCGCCTCTCGTCACAGTTGTGTCTTCGCTCCGACCGTACACCGTACAAATTCGCGTAAACAAAACATATTTCGGAACCAGATCCAACTCGCACGCACGTTCCACCGCGAAAAACACCCATGTGAACGATGCGCGCGATCGATCTCGACCAATCTAACCAACGTTCGACCAATCAGCGCCACCGTATTTGCAACGCTCGTCCGATCCACCAATTAGAGGGTATTATTTATCAAGGAATCCACGCTGTCTCCCATTTCCTGAATACTTTTGATTATTCTCGTATGAATTTAAATATTTCTCTCTCGATAGGATCCTTTGATTTTTTCTTTTCTTTTTTTTTTCTTTTTTTTTTCCGTACGACATAGTTTCTTCGAATAATATTGCCGTATCTAGATAAGAATAGTGAAATTTTCGAAAGGCGGCAATTTTCAAAAGTCTATACAACGATCGATTGTACGCAGATCGATTACGAAACTTGTTCCCCTCTAGCATTTATGAAGCGTGTCGATCAACGCGTACGAGGACAAATCGATACCGGCAACGATTTATACGAATCGGTACATGTTCGCGTTACAGGGCTTTTGCATAAAAAAAAAAATGGTTTTTCAGTACACGGAAGCCATTACTGTTGCGACGTAAAAACTCGATAATATTAAGGATTAAATACGACGCGTCGAACGCGAGCATTGTTGACACGAGAAATGAAAGAAAAACAATCGATTACAATTGGCACGATTAGCGCGTATTCGTGCTTGTTGTGATCGAAATGGCTTCAACGATGCAAACTGGCCACTGTCGCGTGCTGTTGTTCGTGGTAAATAAATTTCTTAGCGTATAAATAACGAAAGCCAATTAGAAACTTCATTTCTGGGCGAGTCGTGCCAAGTATTTTAATATCTTACGTAACAGGCTTGTCTGGTACATAATTAATTAAATTATGAGACCTCTTTACGTATAATATCATCGTCGTAAATGTCGCAGGAATTGCAGCGCACCGTGAATTCATTCGTTGGTGAAAATCTAACGTAATGCAAAGTAACAAATATTGTTGGTACGTAGACGTTAATGTTTAAACGGTTCAATTTCAAGTTTAATCGGTTGAAAGTGAAGGGAAATCTCAAACTAAATAGATGTATTATCCAATGTGAAGTGAATCGCATTTACATTCAGGTTTCTGCACAATTGAGCGAGGCGGAAGGAAAGCAAGACCGTTTCACCCTTGACTTTCCTCCCATATTTACCTCCAGCTTGCTCGGCGAACAAAATTTCTCGGCAACCACGAAAATCATAAGCGCGACCATGAAATCCAATGCAACGCTGCAAGACAAGCTTGCTAAGCAGAATGAGATTAGCCGTCAAAGACTGACGCAAGAACTTGTGAAACTCGAGAAGGTAGAAAAGTCGGACTTGAGAATGATAGAGACTGCGAGGCACCGGTTTCGATCACGGCACAAGAACCTGAAAGCACGGCAACCATCCCGTGGATCAAACGTAAGATCTCCCAGAAACTGCGTATAAAAAGACTCATCAAGGATGCACACGGTTTCCATTTCGTTTTTAACAGATGCTTTTATACCGTTTGAGAAAACCTTTATTTACAATTTCGATCGTATTTTACGATACGATTAGAGATTAGGTTACTTTACCGTGTGTTCCGACAATGACGCAACACGTACAATCAGCGGAAACGCGGTTCATCGTCTGATCTTCCGATCTAATTGCGGACACAGTAATTGACGCGTAGGCTATTAACGTGCGCATGTACGAAACTCATAACCCCGGCTTTTGCTACCATTGCACGGGCGCCATAAAAGAAAGCGAGCGGACGATCGAACAGGAGCAGACACCGAAGGATTCCTACGAATTTGTACGCTCGATAGTGTTCACCAAAGGCGAAGTAGACCCCGACAAAGTTCTTTGCCTCCACCTGCTGACTGCTCACAGTACGAAGTGGAACGACAACGACGACTCCACCGTCAGACCTGTTACGCCTTTATTGGAGAGAGGTACAGTTTCCTGTAAATTAAACGAGACGCTTATTTAACGATAATTCGATGATCGTTTCAAGCTAAAAACAAACATTTTTCTGGCGCGTGGAACAACCTCGTGCCGTGTTACGTGGTGGACACTCGAGTGATCCCGTCCAGTACGAAACTCCACGAGGATCCACGAAAGAAGATTTTAGAAGACCAGACGATCCGTCGGTTCGAAGAAAAGTATGAGCAGTACGTGAAGAATGACGCTGACTTCGAAAAAGCTTTATCATCCAACGCTAAACAGACGAGAATAGCGTTGCACGGCTTAGAGAAAATGCCATCGATTTCGCCGCATGTCTACTCTTTGCTCGGCGCCTCTCACGAGTTGCGAATTAAACAAGCACTCGCGGAAGGTGTATCGAGAAGAAGATTTGCTCGTTCTGGTACGGAATTGGATGGGCAGGACGAAAACAGTTTATCGTTCCATCTTGACGACGATGACGATCTCTTGAGCAGAACGGTCACAAATGTGTCGACTAGAAATTGGGTTACGAGATCGACGCGTAGTCCGTCGAGGAGATCCGCGATTGGTTCGTCGTTCAAGCTCGACCATGGAATCACCATGCTGAAATCAAGACCGAAGAAGCATTACGACGCGATGCCGAAAGATCTAATTACCGTGAAGTCTAGTTTTAGAGCTATGAAGGAAGCGCCTTCTAAGACCTCCAGCACCAAGTCGCCTTTTTACAGCATGTTTGGAAGTCGGCAATCGACCAATTCCCTTCTTTCGGCCTCGTTAAATCCAGAAGTGGTGACTAAAAAATATAGAAAATGCGTTTACTTGAACGCACCTATTAAATGTATTGAACTTCGAAACAGAGATTACAAAGTTGTACCTATTCTTGTGAATTATCAGCTCCAAGCTTTGGTGCAGACGGTGTTCGAGGTTCTTGAACGCGTGAACCCGGAAAAGTCGAAGAAAATAGTTGACACTGCTAGAGATACAGAGGAGATAAACAAAATGCTGTTGCGTCCGGAAGTGCAGAACTTCCTACAATCTTTGTCAGGACAGTCGTTGGTATCGTCTCCGGAAAGTTTCGTGTTTTCAGTGGCAACGATGGCAGATGAGATAGATCTTCGATTCGAAGGAATTCTCGAAAAAGAGATAATCGCGTTGACTCTGGAAATGCCGTCACTTCCATGCCTCGATGCCCTGATTACCGAGATACGAAACAACATATTTCTCGATACGAAGAAGAAACCAAAGCAAAATAGGAATATAGGAGAAACATTTACTCTTGAAAAAGAAAAATTTGAAACGAAGAAAGATGAGAAAATGGGATTGAACGTAAACCATGTAGACAAAAGGTATCTAAATATAATTTATAATACGATTTATTATTTCTTAACAAACGCATTGGAATACATCGTCAACGTTAAATTTAATTAGGCCAAAAACGTTGAAGTATGGCAAAAATTTCTCTCGTTGGAATAAAAATAAAGATCGTCGTAAAGTTGTTGATTGTGGTAACAAATCGAAGGAAGATAATATTATGCAACTCTCGGAGACAAAGTGTGAACGCAACCCGATGAAAAACTCGAAGATAAAAGCAGCCGAACAACTGACGGTTTCAGGAAATGTGCTCGCTAAACGCGCTTCAAATTCCAAAGTAAGGTCTTGGTAAGGAAAAAAAACAAAGGAAAGAAAGATGTTATTGCAACGGCATTTCAAAGTCTGAAATATTCAAAAGGAAAAGATCTGATAACGAATATTTTTCCTATTCCATGTGGTTGCAGTCTTGGAAAGCTGCCCAGGATCTCAGTCATTTGGACGCGAATCATGTAATATTGCAAAGAATGACGAACACTCAGAGAATTTTAGTAGGACAAATGTGTGCTTCTCTTAAAACCAAGAGAATTAATAATCAAGGTCTTATCGCGTTTAAATTAATATTCTGTAATTCGTGACGTTCGTAACTTTTTTTTTTTTTCTCCTTCTTCGCACAGGTTTAATTAACGAAAGCGTACCGCTCGAGGCATTGATTGCTCCGGTCCTCTCACGCGATAGCATTAAATTCTTAACACGGGGTACGGTATATTCAAACACGAATGCCATAAATGAACAAGAAGAAATGGAGGATAATGTTACAGTTCCGGATAAATTAACTGGTCCTTTGCTCGCAAAGGTCGCTGCTTAATCATTATATCATTTACTTGCACGAAAAAACGACATAAAAATAATAGATTAATATGTATACATATTTTATTTAGATACGACAAGATGTAGCAGAAATTGAAACAAAAAAGCGTTTAAGATGTTTCCTAAAGAATAATGTTGGATAACCGAAATAAAGAACGATGCGCGATTGACTAATCGTTTTGTTGTATAAATTTATATGTTATAATTATAAAAATACGTAGAATTTTTTGTACTGTAAAAATTAAACATTTACCGACAATTGGTAAAGTCAGTATTCGCACATATTTACAGATGTACCTAATAGATGGCACATAAATTTTTTGTAATTGTAAAATTGTAATTAATTAAAAAAAAAAGAATACTTGGTTTCGATTCGTTAGACTTCTTAAAAGTATAAAACAAATATTTTCATCCGTTACGCATAAAATGATAAAATTGTGGTAAACTGAAACACTGTAAAAAGTACTGTAAGAGCCATATAAAGTCAGAAAAAGAACTTAATATACTTACTTAAAGGTTCAACAAATAATTCTTATACCGAACAAAGCTTGTAAAAGGTCTAATTAAATTTGGTAGAACATTTTATTGTTTATACGAAGTGTAAATAATTTTCACGATAAGCTGTTGGTGAATATGATTGAATATAGTCAGCTGATCAGAATCGCGCAATCGCAGCTGTATTACTGCATAGGCGTAAAAGAAGAAGTTTGCAGTTTTAAATGAAGCATGAGTTTACAGCTGTATCTGCATAGTTGAAGAAAAAGGTGGTTTAAAAGTGAAACTAGAAAATTGTTGTGAAACAGAGTATTTTTCGCTGATTATGTAAAGGACCACCAAGAAAACTAGCGAAGAATTTAGTTGCGTTACGCCATGTTCACCGATGCGAGGAAAGTACACCAGATGTATCGTAGAGTTCGTGCAAGATGTCTGTGTTAAAAATTTCTTATGCGCATCGAAACAATGCTCACATGTTTATTCAAACCAGCACGACATTTATTTTAACATATAAACTTCAACGCGATAAATAAATTGCTTGGATATAAGCAAAACGATATGTACGAATGTTATGCATGGTTTTTTTTCAACAACTTTTTTTTGGATCTTCTAGCGAAGTCCTAACGAGAAACATTCGTACCTTTAATTACCTTTCTAAAAACAGACGATTTATTGTCAATTAATTGGCAAACATGTACACATTCAAACCATTTGTGTTCATGAAACATGAAGCACAGAGCGTGGAACGTCCAAAAGCTAGAAGCGGACATAGAATAGTTTGCGATCATAAGAATTTGTATTCTTACGGTGGCTTTAATCCATGCATCTCCGACACTGATCCCGATATGCAAAATGACCAGACATGGATTTCTAGTAAACCACTTTTTAAAGAAGTTTGGAAATTCAATCTTGTTACGCAACAATGGAAACGTTTACCGGGTCAAGATAATATGCCCAATGAATTGGCATCGAACGCTGTAATTTTAAGAGGCAAAGCTCTAATGGTTTACGGAGGGACTGGTGTACCATTTGGACGTAGCTGTAGTAATCACCTTTACGTATGTAACGTTGATGATGGTAAAATGTACATAGTTCCGGCAGAGGGAGATTTACCCGAACCCCAATATGGACAAGCTTTAATATGCCATGGATCGTATTTATATACCGTTGGTGGTACTACAGGATACGAATATACTTGTGATATTCATAGATTCGATCTTAGAACTGGTATCTGGGAAACTGTTTACATATGTTCTGGAAGAGATCAGAGCGAGCCCATTGGACGATATAGACATGAATTAGCATTCGATGGAAAACTTATATACGTTTTGGGAGGAGGAACAGCTACGGAAGCTTTTGGTTTTTCAGTATGTAACGTTTAACGTAATTTTCTAATAATCAAATTAAAGTTGAAATTTTTAACACAAAGTTTTTAATTATTGCGTCGCATTTGCTCAGGAGATACCTGCTTTTAACTTGGAAACAAACAAGTGGATAATATTAAACACGTACGGTGATAACGATGATAATACGGTACCAAAACCTAGACGTTGTCACGGTTCTGTGCAATATACAGACGAGAAATCAGGTATCACAGCAGTAGTAATCTCTGGAGGGTATAACGGAGATCACGTCTTCTCCGATGTATGGAGATTAGACTTGAAACTTCTACAGTGGACATGTTTACGAAAATGTATACTACCGTGTCCTGTATATTTTCATTCTGCGGCTCTTACTCCAGAAGGGCGAATGTATACATTTGGTGGTATTATTAAAGAAAATAACAAGGTTGTTGTTACTTTCTTGTTTTAATATTTCCTTACTTTAATATACATTTGTTTTTAAATTATTTTGAAAAATTTTGTTGCAGGTTGTAAGAACAGATACGGTTCGTTCCGTTTGGTTAACAATCCCTAAATTATCGGAAATATGTTGGCAAGCGTTAATTTATTACTATCCAGATTTAAGGCATAAGACACAGGATGAATTACTTCACATGGGTATACCTTTAAAATTTGTGCAAAGAATTGATTGGTATGATGCATAATATTTAAGAAATCCTTTTGATATTTGCTACATATTCAAGGCGTTACCATTCCGATCATTGTTACCGGTTATTTATTGCATGAATATAATAATTGTTGAACATTATTGCCACAATTGAGTTACGATATTTTTATAAAAAGGTACATAGTATATTGGGCAAATAATATGACAAATATTATCAATGGATCACTTTCTTCAGGTTTGCATATATCGTTCAATTATTGACGATTGTATAACGGATAATATATAGTATATAATATATAATATTTCTAAAATCTTTTTGTTGATCTAAAATGATAGACGCAAGAATTGCAAGTAAAATTTTTTATATGGAATAATTTGTTCGCGAAAACAATTATAAATTCATTGTTCTAACATTTTCTACTTCAACTTTTAACGAAGTTAAAGTTCTCACAGTTAACAAAGAATCGTATTGCATGCTATATAAGGTTACTGGCAGATATGCTCACTAATTTGTGTTACATTTTATATAACGCTCGCAATAGGAATGGTTATAATGACGTACGTAAATTTCCGATATAAAGAAAAAAATGCATATACCGTATTAAAAATCCATACTGTTCTTTCTTCATTCGCACTGCAAAACGTCCTCCACTAATGTTTACTGTATCTTTGTGTATATATATATAGATGTAAATAAGTAATAATGAATGATCTTAGACAAAATTAGTTGTGCGCTAAAATATAGCGTACGTATATCTCGGAGTAAAAAAAGAAAAACAAGGACATGTAAAAAAGACATCGAAAAACATTGGTTTATTTTGGGTACAACAATCGTTCAGTTTAGTATATTAAAAAATAAATTGATGTAATCTTACGATAATCGTGTGATGTAATATATAATTGTTGTTTTCTATATATTGCGTATTAGGTAAAATTTTTTCTGTTTGTAATAAATAATTATCATTTTGCAAGAATAAATCATGTAATTAATTTAGTCTACAACTGTTAAAAACGAATCGTACACTATCAGATACAGATCAACAGTACAAATTATACACAAATTTTTAGATAAAATAGGTTTATATGTTCGGATAACGCTCTTTTATTTAATTTGTCAAAGAAACCAGTTCTAAATCTACTTTTTATACGAAGCAAAATAAATAATTTTGTTCAATGCTTCTATTCAGGGAAATTGAATAATAGAAAGTGCTCCATTGCAAACGAAAGCCTTTTTACGATGATATTATTGATGATAATATTAATTACGCAATACCTATTTATTGTCTATATCATATTACACGTTATTTTTTTAATAAATATATTCTAGCGTGCGCATATGAATAACGGATTAATAGCAATCATTTATGATATAACTTATACTTTTTAAATAATATTGCAAACTCGAGTTTCAACATTATTATTCGTAGTTGAATTGAATATTTTATTTTACTTTTTATCGCATTGATTCTCGTATGAGCACAATTAAATAAATTGTATCTAGACTATGAAGGCTACGTAAGAAAAAGTATTTTAACGTTTCAAAAAAAAGAAAAAAAAAAAAAAAAAAATGAAAATATTAGACAAATAATGTCATCGAATGTTTAAAATAAAAAAACGAAAAATTTTCGATCCGAAATAAAATCGTCTTGTGTAGAAAGTTCTTCGCGTTAAATAAAAAGGCCAAATGAAAAAAAAAAAAAAAAAAAAAAAAAAGAAAAAGAAAAAAGAAAAAAAACTTTAAAGACATTGCTTCTCCTTCGGCACAAAACGATACGATATAGAACGTTGCCTTTCTCTGCATTCGCAGTTTCTCTGGAGCAGAATTTCATATCAAACAGATGACGTATTTGTGTACCAATTTCGGAGTACAAAATAGCTTAAAAGTTACTTTATTAAGTGCGCAATGCAGAATACATCTAATTATTTTTAGTAGGCACGACTTTATCGAAAGGGAACTTGGGGAACAAATGATGGTAAAGAGAATGATAAATTACGCGTGAATTTGTGTAAAATGCAAAAAAAAAAATAAAAAAAAAAAAAGAAAACTCTTGCCTTAAAGTTAGATAAATTAACAGCATTCACTTTTGTATGCGATACATTAATAAATATACGGTAAAAAATTCTTACCGACGTTCCATACAAACGAACAGTATCAGCATGCAAAAAAATCACGCGAATTTTACTTAAGTAGACACAAAGGTTGTTTCTCTTCTCATTGTTCAATTCTCGGTGCTATTTATCTAAATTTAAGGAGATGCGCCATAGGCGTACATATTAGTAAAAGATAGATTGTATATAGGAAATTGAATACAGTCAAGCTGATACTCTTAATCCGTTTATTTCTCTTTACACACCCTTGATTATATCTAACACAACATCGTAATTAGTATACTAAGAAAAAAGCTAACGAGTTCTACGATAAAACGTTTGTATTAAAAAGAAATGCTTTTCTTTTTCATTTTGAAATTGTAAATGTTGTAATTACACGTGGAATAAGCGGTTGACGATGCGGAAATGTATTTGAAAAGCGATGCAACAAAATAGTTTGTTGGAATGATGTAGTTAGAAATGTGCAACACTTGGAACATCGTGTGCTACGACTTCAAATTAAACGAAGTTATCAAACGTAGAGGTTTTCAGACAGCTGTTCAAAGACTATGTACATGGAAATCTAAATTGGTACATTAGCAAAGTAGTTGAGATCTCATTTGACGGTCTGGATGTTAATTCCACTTGTTGCCTTTATCTTATTAACAATAACGGTGAAAGTATTTTATAGTACGCGCGTTGCAATTGTTTTCGTGCCTTTAAATGCGTGTGCGAAATGATCGCGAAACGTCAGCGATAAAATACTTATTGTTAGATATTAAAACGTCTGCTCATAGAATATTCATAGACTGACAACATTTTTAAATATTTCACTTGATTCTTATCGATACGAACAGATGTAAAAACGTAACGGATTGTAAGAAAAGAATTCAAAATTATGCTGTCGATGAAATCGAGCACATAAAACTAAATATATATTTCTAAATATTAATAGTAAACTAACTAGGTATATAAATTAATGCTTGTATTCTTTGGTTGTATTCGAACGAACAAAAATACATAATACTTTAAAATCTTTTAAGTATTACGTATGTATTATATTTGGAGAATGTGTTAAAAATTGCATGGCGAATAAACCTAACAACGAATACGTTACAACCGCGTGAATCGTTTAATTTTGAAAATTGAAATCCCGTTCAATTGTTATTGAAACGAAGAAAAAAAAAAAAAAAAA
>SMSQ01019566.1:19276-127510 GCA_019453375.1 Ctenoplectra terminalis | reverse complement strand
AGAGAGAGAGAGAGGAAGAGAAAAAGAGAGATGTATGTAATTAAGTTACATAACAAAATGTAAGTAGTAAGAAGACATGTTTCAGTTTTCATGGACAAGTTAAGAAGTATAAATAGAAATATATTTATAAAACTATTTGCATGCAAGACATAATGAATTATGATCCATTTATGCAGGTCCCTGGAAGTATTAATTATATAATTAAATTCTATTTTTTATATACATAACAAATATTTTTTTTTTTTTATATATATATATATATAAATACTGTGCAGCATTTAAATAATCCTGAAACTTCCAATTGATTTTGAAATATGCATGACCAGTATATGTCATATTTGTTGCATAATTTTATTGGAAGCATATATTTGTTTCATTTCTTTTCATTTCTTTTGGTGTATAAAGAACTGGTTAATCTTTCATACTATTTTTTGCTCACAAAACGTTTTATGTTTTTTGATTATCATTTTTTATGCAATATGTAATCAATTCCATTTGTATGAATTCATTTGAATTATAAAGAACATAAATCATAAATTATTTCCTTTTCAGAGCAGCTAATTGTATATAAATATTGTTTGTATACTTAACACAATTACATTTACCTACTAATAGCTTTAGCTTGTTGCGCTTTGTACATTTTTAAGACTTTCTTACTAGGTATTAAGGACTGACTTAATCCTGGCCTCTTTTTACGTCTATTCGTTTGATTATTTTCTTGATCTATTTCATCATCGTCATTGATGGGAGCATGGCCATTATATTGAGTCTGACAAATAACTGTTTCCTGTGGTGTTCGAATTGCTTCTAATTCAGCTGCTGTACGATGTAAATCAGAATCATGCGCAAAGGTACAATTATGACCAAACCGACATCTACCTTTTCTGTAATTCCAACAAATCTTTCTACCATTTATCATTTTCGTATCATCAAGAGTCGGAGTCATTTTTACATGTTTCTCAAGAATCGCACTCTTTGCTTTCTCGGCTTCAACAAATGGATTTGAGAAGACTGAAGTTTTCATAGTAGGTATGCCATTAAAATCTGGAGTTGGTAGTGGAAGTTTTTCTTTGGAAGCTGTTTTATTTACCTCTTCATTGTTCTCATTATTTTCTTCCTCTTCGTCATCCTCTTCTTCCTCTTCCTTAAAACTAAGGGTTAGGCAATATCAGATTACAAAGAACAAATTCAATCTGGTGTGTAAATACCAACTGTGATTTAATATATTTATATCAACATAAACATAAAAAATCGTATCAAAAACACATAAAAGATTAATATAAAAATATAAAGTATTGTTATATATTTTCTTTATTGTTTAAATCTATAAAAAGTTTTATTTTCAAAAACATAACAAAAAAAATAACACCATATTAATGCTGTAGAACATAAGATTTAACAAGATGTAAACATATCCTTTCTGATTTTCATTTTGTATCCTTAGACGATTACACGTAAAATTATTAGTGTCATAAAAAACCAAAGATGTATTTATGTGAAATACAACGGTAAAGATGTAATAGCATGATAATAGGTCGTTTCGAGAGTTAAAATTGGTGATTATGAGGGGTTATACAAAGGAAGAAAACAAACAATAGGAAAACATGCTCATGTTGGTAAAAACTTACGTGTTATCGACACTATCCAAAATATCATCGCCGCTACTTTCTGAGCTTGAGGAAGTTCCATAATCCGCAACCAAGGAAGCCATCGTTCTTACTAATTAATTAACAATATACTCTAACAAACACTAATCTAATATAACCATTATAAATTGTTATGCTCCTGTCCATACCCACAAAATATGGCAACGCTGCGAAGCAAACGTCACCGGAAGTTATTGACGGCACTGTTATATTTTTGAAATTAGCGGTAAAAATGTTTACTACGCAAGTCTAAAATTTTATCAGAATATTTCTATTATATTAATCGATATTAAAATTTTAATGGTTGAATATCAAAATTAAATCAATTAATTTTATCCTTTTAAAATTTGTTCAACATTTATTGATAATTTTATAAAAAGTCTATAGAGTATAAATAACATCTGTAACTAAAAAAAAAATCTTAAAAATAAATGTAACAGTAAATGCAAACTTATCTACTATTATAAATACAATGTACTTAAGAACACAAAATACCACTATCACTTATAGTTAAGTTACAAGCAAGATTAGCTTCCAATTGAAAACTTTTCCAAATTGAAAGTTTTCTGTTTCCTAGTCCCATTTTTTCCAATAATAATCTTGTATTAGGAACATGTGACCAAAATTGTCCTAAAGTTGGGATTACATCGTAACAAATCTTATTTGAACTTGTACCGGTTCCTTCTTCGCTAACAGTACTCCACTGAGTAATCAAATTAACAATAATAACAGACACGTGAAATGTATTTGCAATACAACAGCACGTATTTCTTATATAATTTAAAACAACTCTCGTTTTAAGATCCGTAGAAAATTTAAAGACTACCGCTGGTAAGGAATCAATAATTACAATTCTTGTACGACATCCTTCGCCGTCTTTTTTTAAATTACACGTTAACCACTCTAAGACTTCGCTTAGTTGATGAAAATTATATACGCTGCATACATTGATACGTTCCATAGTTTCATTTATAATCTAGAATTCAATAAAAAATCATACTTTATTTAACTACCTCGTCCTTGTACGTCTCATGAATTTATTATTATACATTCGTGCGTACGTATACCTGCTTACTACAATTTTTTTTTAATAAAATTTGTTCCACCCTTGAACCACAAAAATCCCTCTTCGTATCGATATATTGTACAAAATTATCAGGTTTAAGCGCAATATTAGCTGCAATTGTAAAACACAATTGTGTTTTTCCACTCGAAGATATACCACAGATTTCATATATTTGACCAGGATATAAACCACCTTTTAATAAATTATCCAAACTAAATAGTCAAATGGAACATTAATTTTTTAAAATAATTTTATGTTAAATACTATTTAAACATACGTACCTTGATACGTTAGTAGGGATTATATTATTTCGTTCCATTTCAAATAAATGTAAAGCATTTTGTACGATGCCTCCATATTTTTTCAAAATATTTCGTTTGATTTCAAATATTTCCTGCAAATTTAACCTTAAAATTAACATTGCAAAAATGATTATTTTTAAAATAAATTTCTTTCGAAATATCTATTTAATTATCATAAACTTGTATATATACCTTAAGCAGTAATCCTGTAAAAGTTGCTAATTTTTCAGAATCTTCATCTATAAATTGTATAACAGTACAAATATGTTTACGTCGTAATTGTTCAATTACAACATTTGATAATTTCGAATCTACGTCTGAACTTAATTTTGTCATATTTAAAATAGTTAATATTCTAGTCACTATTTGTTAATTGTATATATTAAAATATAATTTTTATATTTTTGTATCTTTAGCATCAATCGCGGTGTAAAAGTGAAATTAATTAACTTCCGGAAAATTAAAACGAACAGACATACCAATTTTATTTTAATCGATGCGGTACGTATGATCAATAGTTATAAAAGTATAATATAGTTTTAAAATATTCGTATAGACGCTAATAATTATTATAAAAGCATTGAACAAAATATTTATTTCTCGGCGTTTATTTTAAGTAGCAATTCGAAATCATTATCGCGCACACTACGTAGATCAATGTAAACGTAACAGTGGTACCTAAAAGATGATGCGCCGAGTATCGAAATGACCTCAGCGTCATTCTTACGATTGTACGTATCACACGCGGGTACCTCGTTAAGCATAGTAGAATCAAGTATAATAAAAAAAACGTGTTATAAATTAAAGTATACGAAATTCGACTCGTTATTTAATTATGATTCACTTGCAATCGATTATAGATCCTGTAACAGTTTTCTATGTAAAAACTTATCAAGGCTTTGTCATTCCGTTTAAAAATGTATATATCATACGTTATTTCGCGAGAAGTCACACATGTGTTCGGTTCGCCGATATATATTTGTTCGAATTTGGTTAGATAATATACACATTTGCCGGTATAAAAAAGCTACCAAAAGAAGGTCAACAAAAGAGTAAGTAAAACCTTCTTTCTTCTAACTTGCTTTCATACTACAAATATTAACTTTACAAGAGTCGTGAGCTAGCACGTGGTATGTTGAACCGCGTATAGCGTGGCAACCATGTTGCGCTTACTATGAATTTTAATCGGAATTTTATTTAACGTATTTAACGTATTTTATTTCTTTAATCAATTTATTCTACCAACAATATTTCTTTCAAGTTTAATTTATTTGAAATAAAAAAAAATTTACCAAACAACAACCAAACAGTTTTTTTTATCGAGTAAACATATAAAGTTTATAAATTTTTAACATATCTTTTAATTGTTACATAATTTTCTATTGATACTAACTATAATAATGATTAAAAAAAGAAATAATAAAAAAATTACGGTAATATTTAATCGGACGAATATAGATTATGAAATGAAAACCACGTGGTGCGTAGCTGCAAGCAAAAAAGCAAATGTTTAACAAGGTATATAATTTTGTGATATCGGTTTATTTGCTTTATTTATTTTATAAATTGAATCGAAATACGTGGATAACGGCTTCGTATCTGACTCGAGGAATGTAAAGTGATGTAATACTGCATGTTGTAATATATGTCCATATTTGTCGGTCGAACATACGATCTTATAAAATTAATACTAAAGAATAATAATAAGCTGGTATTGTTAAAAAAATGTTAAATTAAGTATCGTAAATTTTATAAAAATATATATTCCGTAAATATTGTTCGAAAAAGTTTGCTATTTAAGAAACGATCGAATCGAAATACTTGGTAAATTTCGGTAAAAATTTTTTATAGTTTCACTTCACGTTACGAAGTAACAAACAATATCGTCTATTTATTAGTGATTATATGATCTGTAATCATTTATATAGTAGCAGATTTTGTAAAATGTATGTTTTACATGCAGAAATAATAGTTGCTGATTTGATGCGTTGGTCGGAAAACGAGTCCTTTTAATATTTTTACCAGTAACCAATCGGGAACGTTTGATACCGCCACGTTGCCAAGTATCCGGTTGTACTCGACCAATCGGAGATTCAGCGCCCAGTTGGAGCGGCATCTCTCCGTGGCTTGTGTAAACGTGAAGTACCAAGCAGCTCTCGGTCTGGTCGCGGTCGAAATTTGTCGGGAGCCGTCGCCATGTTTAGAAGTGTGTGCGTCCTTGAGCGAGTTGAGCGAAAATGTTCTGTAAAATATTAGATATAGCTCATGCACTGTACATTACGTGAAGTACCTAATTACAATTTAATGCTCGTCAATCACGGGTGTAACAATTATTTTCGTGGATGGCTCACCTACGTCGCAGAATTTTGTGATTACATTATGGTAAGTCCGCCCTCCTATCAGACCAACGCCAACATGGCGGACGAAAAATTTCCTTTGTATCGCCGCGAGGCTCCACTGACGCAATTGTGAAAAACGTATTCTTTTAAGAAGCGATACGCTTTAAGAGATTGAAAAAACTGTTTTTACTACCAAAAAGCTTAACCGATAGATCGGTCCGACCATTATTATTATTCCATTAAGATAAATTGACATTTTTCTAATAAGAAAACTTGAACGCCCTGAATGCCTTGATATATTGGACGTTTACCTATTCGTTACAATCTTTTGATATTGTAAATGACATCGCCTATTTTAATGTTCACTTGATTGTGGATACGTTCTTGCTGTTCATAATCCCGTGTTCTTAAGGCTATTTTTTCTTCTGCGCAATATGCATGTTTTACAAATTCCAATGTGGTGTATCAGTTGGATCAACGGAGAAATTTTGATTTCGGCGCTTTTTTCACAAATCAATTAACGCTCTCATTTCGATTCATTGGAAATATTTTACTTACAATTAACTTGAAATATATATATTTTTATTAATATTTAATGATAAATTGCCTACATACCTTAAATAATTAAAAAAATAAACAACTGTTGGTAATCTATGATGCTTTAGTTTGTTGTTTCTTGTTTCTTCTACATGTTTTTCTTTAATTAACCATTTCATACGTTTACTTTTTACCGTGAAAGAATCCAGCAATTCTCACAGAAATCTTCAATTTAACGTAATCTTGCACGACTCGCCGCTTGAAATTATTGCTGAATTTTTTGTTTATTTTTTTTTTTTTTTTTTTTTTTTTTTTTTTTTTTTTTTTTCTCTATTTGATGTTTTTTGTTATTGTTTTTTTTCTTCCTTTTTTTTAATTTTTTTTTCTATATTAGTTTAATCCGAATGTAAACATATAGTATAGCTTGTAAAAAAAAATTTAACGGATAAATATATAATACAAAGATCGAAGCATTTAAGTTATTTATTGTTCTACTATCTTTAAGATAATTATGTGAATAATAAACATTTAATAAAATTATTTTTATTGCAAAGTGTAAATATTCATGTTATATATTTTTTAACTATAATTATAAATTAATGATTTCGTATCGTTACTTTGACAAACAAAATTGTTCTATAATATAAATTTTCAAAAATTATTCACGATCGTGTCAAAGTGCTGATTAAAATAATATATTTAAAATTCATCGCCAACAATGTTTATCGAAGAAATGTATTTTTTTAGTTAAAATATAATATATTTTTATGCATTTATATCCTTGCATATTGTATCTTGTATTATTATGCGTTACCGAACGGTCTGATAATATTTTTAAATTACACGAGATTAAATTTTAATAATATCTTTCGTTAATTCGTGTTACAGTGTAATGTGTAATGAGTGATAAGCAGACTGCACCTATTTTACCGCCCCTTAATGGGGGTGGAGGAAATAATGGGAGTAGCAATGGAGGTGCGCCGCAACAAACTGTTAATTTGCAACAAGTTCTTGCTACTGCTCAAGGACTTAATGTTCTCACCACAGGTGCTGGGCAGCAATTTGTTATTACTTCACAGGTTCCTGGTCTTACACAGGTACGTATTCTCTAACTTATTTTGTCTTCTGTAAACTTTTTTTGTACGTAACGATTATTTGAATAATTTTTATGGTTTTTAAATAATTACAGGTTATACCAAGTAATGCAACAACAAATTCAAGCATTCAACAAGTTGGTGTTACAAGAATTGTTAATATCAGTGGTACACCACCACGTGCAAGTGGTATGGGAGTTGCAGGTGCAAGTAGTTCGCCTCTTACATCCCCTACTCGTCAGGGTTCACCTAAAGTTGTTCTAGCAACGTCTCCGAAGCTTGTTAGAACTTCTATTGGAAGTATGTTTGTTGCGCCGACCTCTCAAGCTTCTATGCAATCACCGCCTGCGAGAAAAAAGTTGAAGTTAACAGATTCTACTGAAAAACCTACTATGATTGCTGATGATGCAGTGGGTTATAGAAGGAGAATTATAGAACACAAAATGAAAAGAATGCGTGCAATGCGAGAGAAATATGCTGAAAATGCATCAGAATTATTCTTTCTTCATGCCGGAGGCAATATGATGGATTTTCAAACTTGGAGGAAGAGACCTTCGACGCCTCAATATCTGCATTTTTTACGGCAACATAGACTAGATCCAGACGATGACGATGAAGATTTAACAGCCCCACTGCCAGCGATATCAGAAATTCCATTAGCGTCAACTGCAACAACTGTTTCTACAATAGTTCCTGTGAATCAGTGTACGGAAGTAAAACTTTCTGGTATGAGTGTTGCTCCAGTCGCAGTCTCTACGACATTGCCTGCTGCTGTGGCTCAACTTAGTCAACAAGGTAAGCTCGTTGCCGTTGTAAATGTATCTACGATTAATTTAATAATTTATATTGCGATACCTCTATAATCTCCTAAGAAAATAATATTTTATATCTAGCACCACTCATTTTCCTTAGAATACTAGGTAGCAGGCCGTTACATTTATTTTCATAAAAGCATATAAAAATAAAAGATATTTATAATAATATACAATCGATTAAAGTTACACGAGTTCTAAAGTTTTTTTATTTTATACACAGATAATATTAGTTTTTTACCTTTGATAGATACATATTTGACAAATCGGATAAACAACTAAAAGTTTTAGTATTTATTTTATAACGATCGAATAATTACTTTGCATAATAGGACATATACCAGGTAGGCCTCAAGGGGGCCGCCATGGCATGGTGTTTGCCTTCAGAGCAGCAATTCAATCTTCACCAGTCACCGCTCACCCTCCACCTACTTCTACTCTAGCACCCACGATCATTATAGGTGATTACTGCAGGCTTATCATTTAATGTTTAGATCCATTAATTTTTCTTTTTTAAAATAATTCTTTCCGAATATTGTAAAGTTATTTTTAATACTAGCTTGTTCTTATCATATTTAAATATGGATATAGTTTCGTGTTTAATGCTTTTTGTGTGTTGGATCGAGCAAAGAAATGATTAAGCTTAAACCAGCATAAGCAGTTGACACAAAAATTAAGTTTCACTTAACTGAATAACTGTGTTAGATATCACGTTGCACTATTAGTAGAAAAGCTTATTATAGGTTTTATTAAATAAACAAGATGTGGTGAGCAATTTTAGTAATTAAATAGCATTGCATGTTTCTTAAAATATAAGGAGTAGCGATTATTGTTTAAATAAAATGTAACAACACACTTTTTTATTTCATAGTTTACATTTTTTTATATACATATATATATGTGTGTTGTATGTAACCATTGTCATACTTCCAAGATTCATTTTCATAATGATTGTTCCGTTTATAAATTGAGTATTGTATATTACACTTATCTTTAAGTTAATTAGTTATGCATCATGATTCTCTTTATTGTAGATTTATTTATACGATCCCACAAAAGACGGCTGATTCAAATTTATATATTTTGAAGCGGTCCACTCTTCGTGGGAAAATTAATTCACAGCATATGTAAGGTTGTGTAGTAACATGCTATTCAACCTAAGGGCGCTAGTGATACACACTTATCTTCTTTGTAGTTTTTTTCTGAATGTATTTTTTTCACGTATTAAATCATCTTATCATTATTACAGGTAATGCACCAATAGTTCCAGGTTCGCCAAAATCTGTAACGACAACAGTTCCAAGTTCAGTGACCGATAAACCTACAATAGTTACATCTATTACAACAACTATTACCACAATGACTACTCCTACTATTACCCTTACTGGAACTACCACCACTACTGCTACTGTTACTACTGTTACTACTACTACTACAAAAACGTCTTCTGCGCCTACTACACCTACTACTCAGCCTGTTACAAAACTTGTTAAGTTACCTGCCTCTAATGCAGCTACATCATGCGATACCACAAATAATCAAGAACAAATTGTAGAAAAGGCAAAACAGGTATAATGATTTTTTGTCGAATTATACAGTTCATGCAATTATTCAACATCTAAGCATATACTACAATTCAATGCTTCATATATTTACAGGAAGCATATGTTATGCAAAGGATTG
Source organism: Ctenoplectra terminalis (assembly GCA_019453375.1). NCBI lineage: Eukaryota > Metazoa > Arthropoda > Insecta > Hymenoptera > Apidae > Ctenoplectra > Ctenoplectra terminalis. The sequence goes on along the minus strand of SMSQ01019566.1, from coordinate 118,031 downwards.
CAGAATTGCAACGTGAAGGGTTATGGTCAGAGAGAAGACTGCCTAAAGTTCAAGAACCACCTCGTACAAAGGCTCACTGGGACTATTTACTAGAAGAAATGGTTTGGCTTGCTGCTGATTTTGCTCAAGAACGAAAGTGGAAAAAAGCTGCAGCGAAAAAATGTGCGCGTATGGTACAGAAATATTTCCAGGAGAAAGCAATTCAAGCACAAAAAGCTGAAAAATCACAAGAACTTAGGTTAAAGAAAATTGCTAGTTTTATTGCTAAAGAAATAAAAACTTTCTGGGCAAACGTGGAAAAGGTAAGTTGCTAGAAGAAATCTGTGAATCGTAATAGTAATTTTACCCCACACTATTAAGCCGACAATTTCAATGTATGTCAATTGAAACTGTGTGCTCGTTGTGGGAACAGAAAAGTCTGTTCATTGTGTATGATTGTATTTATTATTGCGGTATAATCAAAGAATTGATGCAGGACAATTAATTTCATAGTATTTAAAGCATTATTTTGATAAGAATTACTACATAGCACATATTTTATTATTTATATTCTTTTTTTAAGTTGGTGGAATACAAGCAACAAACAAGGCTCGAAGAAAAAAGGAAGCAGGCATTAGATCAGCACTTGAACTTTATTGTGGGTCAAACAGAAAAATATTCAACGTGGTTAACTGAAGGACTTAATAAAACTGATGGTCCTCAAAGTATACCAGCCTCTATGAATAGTTCACGAATTTCTTCTCCAGTTCCTCCTGGCAAATCTCATTCTGATGGTATGTTATAGATATATCGATTTTATCGTATTTTTATTACGTTAATATTATATGTGTCTGTAATTATTTCTTTAATGCAGAGGATTTTCAACCAAACCAAAGTTCAGACGATGACGAAGAAACTATAGCGAAAGCAGAGGAGGAACTAAAATCTGTGACAAATCATAAAGAAGAAGTTGAACTGTTAAAGAAAGAATCCGAAATACCTTTAGAAGATCTTTTAAAAGAATTACCGCCAGATTACTTAGAAAATAGAAGTAAAAGTTTGTCACCTACATCAAAAGTAGTCGGGGAACAAGTATGTTTATCATTTTTATATTAAATGTTTCTGCGATACTGTTACTTTATATTGATCACTAATTCGTTGAGTTTATATTTTAATAGGAGAACGAAAAGACAACAGATGGTGGCGACACGGATTTTGTTGCTGCGTCGGATGAATCCTCGGATGAGGAGGAAACTATTATGGAACAAGAAAAGTTGGAAGAACACGCGGATTATAAACAAGAATTGGATGATCTTAAAGTATGTTTATACATTTCCAAACGCGATGGAGAAGTAATGAATTTTCTACATAAAAGTTTAATACTTTTAGGCTGAAAACGAAATGTCTATTGACGAACTTATGTCCAAATATGGTAACGTGCCAGATGTTTCAATGGATGTTGAACAAGAACCTGTTCAAGGTAGGTCGTTCAAATTAATTTTCGTCGTAGAATATTTGTATATTGATGATGATATTCTACCAATCCTGATGGTTTAAAAAATGGTTTTCATTTTTTATTTCAATTCTTGATGTGACACGAGGCATTTGTCTGATAGTTAAAAATATTTGGAACAATTTAATAAGTGTAAAAGCCCATTATAATTCATACATATTTTGTTGACTTATTTAGAGTCAGATAAGGAAAGTGTAAAAGAAGAAGAGGATCAAGAAAATGATGGAGAATCTACAAGTAACGAAAGTGAAAGCGAAGAAAGCGATAACGAAGTTGGAGAGGAGGAGTCTCAGACACAAACTGATAACGAAGCTGACGTTGGGCTTAAATCTCTATTAGAAGATATATCCATGGAGAAATCGTCGGATAATAAGGTTGAAAGATGTTCATAAATGTATCTGGAATAACCAATTTTTCTGTAGTCAACTAATAATATATTTTTCATTTTTTATAGACTACAGATATGGATCATTCAGATGCTCACGATGAAATGGATAACGTAGCAGCACTGGCAGAAAGTATTCAACCTAAGGGAAATACTTTACTTACTACCAGTGTAAGTCATTTTATCGCTTCGATACTTTTTTTTGGTATTGGTATTCTTAATTATTGGGGCAGCCTTTTTATCCAAGATTATGTAGCTGTAATTTGCACATGACCATTTACCAAAGGCTAAAACATAAGTGATATTTCTTCTTGAAAAGTAAATTAATTTGTTGATTTATTTTGAGAAATTGTCACGACAATTTTTATAAGACAAGTTAAAAATAAAATTCTTCGTGATTCTCTAACAAAATTCATACGATTTTAGGTTGTTACAAAAATCCCATTTCTTCTAAAGCATCATCTTCGAGAATATCAACATATAGGATTGGATTGGCTTGTTACAATGTACGACAGAAAATTAAATGGTATTTTAGCGGATGAAATGGGTTTGGGTAAAACCATACAAACGATTGCTTTACTTGCGCACTTGGCGTGCGAGAAGGGTAACTGGGGACCTCATCTCATAATAGTACCAACATCGGTGATGCTCAATTGGGAAATGGAATGTAAAAAATGGTGTCCTGGATTTAAGATTTTAACTTACTACGGAACACAAAAAGAAAGGAAACAAAAAAGAACAGGTACTAGACTACGTTTGAACGAACATAAGTGAAAATAACAATATTTGATATTTTATTTTATATTAGGTTGGACAAAACCTAATGCTTTTCATATATGTATAACATCGTACAAGTTGGTTATACAGGACCATCAAAGCTTTAGAAGAAAAAAGTGGAAATATCTTATATTGGATGAAGCTCAAAACATAAAAAATTTCAAATCACAAAGATGGCAGTTACTACTGAACTTTCAAACGCAGCGGTAACTAGTACTTACACAGTGTTACGTATGAGTAGTATATTTTATGAATACTATTTTACATGAAATTTCTTATTATTACAGACGATTGTTGCTCACCGGTACACCTCTTCAAAATAACTTGATGGAATTGTGGTCTTTAATGCATTTTTTAATGCCAAACGTATTTCAATCGCACAGAGAATTTAAAGAATGGTTTAGTAATCCTGTCACTGGAATGATCGAAGGAAACAGCGAATACAATGAAAATATTATTCGTCGACTGCATAAGGTCTGTACGTAGTTTGTTTTTATATGCATTCTTTCACGCACATAGTTACTCGCTACCGACACAGATATACGATTCTATATCACATGTCTGTTTTATGTAAATAGCGAGATATTAAGAAAGATTCTCTGTTAAAACTCGCGTGTCAGAAAATATTTGTATGGCATACGAATCCTGTCTGGAGGAACATATTATTACAACTTTCATTGTAATATTTATATATTTATTCTTTTTCTCTTTTTCTCTTTTTTCTTTTTCTTTTTTACTCCGAGGATTTCTGTATCTTATTCATGTTATTTATATTGCAATTATGTTGTTTGTAGGTTTTACGGCCTTTTTTATTGCGAAGATTAAAAACAGAAGTAGAAAAACAATTACCCAAAAAATACGAGCATGTTGTTATGTGCCGTTTATCAAAACGACNTTTCACACACATAGTTACTCGCTACCGACACAGATATACGATTCTATATCACATGTCTGTTTTATGTAAATAGCGAGATATTAAGAAAGATTCTCTGTTAAAACTCGCGTGTCAGAAAATATTTGTATGGCATACGAATCCTGTCTGGAGGAACATATTATTACAACTTTCATTGTAATATTTATATATTTATTCTTTTTCTCTTTTTCTCTTTTTCTTTTTTACTCCGAGGATTTCTGTATCTTATTCATGTTATTTATATTGCAATTATGTTGTTTGTAGGTTTTACGGCCTTTTTTATTGCGAAGATTAAAAACAGAAGTAGAAAAACAATTACCCAAAAAATACGAGCATGTTGTTATGTGCCGTTTATCAAAACGACAGCGGTATCTGTATGATGATTTTATGTCTAGAGCAAAGTAAGGATTGAATATTTTATATTTTTTATAATATAAAAGTTGGTATCGTAACTCATGTGATTTTTTAATTTTTTTTTTATTAAGAACAAAAGAGACCCTGGCTAGTGGTAATTTATTAAGCGTCATTAACGTATTAATGCAATTACGGAAGGTATGTAATCATCCAAATTTATTCGAAGTTAGACCTACTGTGTCACCGTTTCAAATGGAAGCTATTGAATATGTCACAGCTTCGTTAGTATGGAGTGCTCTTGATTATGACCCATTTAAGGTAATAATTTAGTTTTTTCAATTTTAATTATGCTTTTTAAAGTGTAGAAAAAATGTATAATAGATTAATTTTATTTTACAGCATATCGATTTATCTAGTATTAATCTCCTATTATGTGATTTGGAGCTGACTCTCACCGCATTTGTGGCACATAGAGTCAGACGATTGCAAACGTCTCGAAAACTTGTAGAAGAGATAGACACTCAACCAGATCCATCGCCGAGGTGTCCATCTGGAAAAATAAAAATTAATGTTAGATTATCTAATCAGGCTAAACCGCCATCTGCTCCACCGCAAACTCAAACGAAATTAAAAAATTTAACTGGAATATTACCTACTCCAAAAGTTGGAACATCTCCTTTGATAAAAACAGCAAACAATCAAAGCACGTCGGGGCAAGGTAAGAGTAACATTGCAGACATTGACTGTTATACTTATTATTATTTTATTATACTTTTAATATTTTTATAAACTAATTTTTCCCGATCTTACAAATTCACAGGTGTCACGCTGAAAGTAGCGAGTGGGCAACAATTGCAAGGATATTCCGTACAATTAGTTCAGCACCAGGGTAGTGTAAAAGGTAAGTAATTTTGACTAATGTATATTTAACGTATATACGTACATTTACACCCAAAACCTAAAACCCTGTGCATCATCGATCAGTGGTTGCACTCAAACTTGTCGCTGTGTAATCATTCTTGCAGTGGTGCTAGACGAATTGGTCTCGGGCCAGCTTGTTTATAGTTTTCCCATGTTATAAGCATTCTAGAACCGAGAGCACATTAACAAAACTTACATTTTATTATAATCTAACATTTGTGAATCATAGTTTGTGTAAAACATTTGTTGTGTTTGCTTCGAAAATAGCAATCCCTGTTGGAACACTAGCACATAACCCACAAAGTACAACAGTGACACCAACTACAGCAGCAACGAATGCACAGAGGATTACAGTAGGGAATGCAAATATTAGAGATGGACTGCAACGACTAGCAACGCAGACAGTCACAGTTAAACAAGGTGATTCCGTCCAAAGAATAGCAGTGCCTAGTTTTGCACAGGTGGTTCAAACATCTACTGGTAGACATATCATTCTGACTTCGAATCAGCAAAACACTAACACAGGTTTGTCCCAAGAGTGCTCACATCCCACTGATTTCATTATATTCGACATTAAAGCAATGCGAACCACGTATATCCTTTTTCATATCATTTGTACGCATTTAAATGAATGTTAAGAAATAATACAAAGTGCATGACTATAAATAATACTTACGTACGTTTGTGAGAAACATTTTTTATTAATGTTGCAATATAATTTGTAAAGAAAATTGATATATAATATTATAATACATATTAGATTTTGTTTAAAATAGATCATAAATGATTAATATTATTTTATGCTTAGTTTCATTTCCAGTAATGAGCGGACAACGTTTAACAGTTTTATCTAAATCTCTAATGGGCCTATCTACCTCGGCAACCACAGTAAACAAAGTTATAGGAGGAGTGGTGACAACTACAAGTGGCACGAGTGGAAGACCGGTAATGAGGGTGCCACCTCTTAATATTACTGCTTCTCAGACACAATCCCCTGCTGGCAATGGACAATCTCAACAACAATCGATTCGTTGTGGAATTGTTACCAGACACGCACAAAAAGAATCAGAAAAGGCACAAACGAAGGAACGTCCAAAATCTGAATTTTATTTGGTAGTTATCTTACTCGAATGAGATTTTTAATATTTTAGAAATTAAATAATTTTAATTTTTATATTTTTGTACAGTCACAATTAGAAGAAGAACGAAAACAAAGAAGACAAGCTAAACTTCGTCTTCTTGCAAATATTAATGAAAGACGATGCGCTGCGTGTCCTCTTTATGGTGAAGATCTTTTTATGGCATTACGAATTGGAAAACCATCTACAGCATGTCGATGGCACGATGGTTGGGTTCACTGTGCAACAGCTAAGGACAGTGCACGTACACGAAGGCAATTTTTTTCTCGCACAGAAGCGCTTGCAGAGGCGATAAAATGTACGGAGCAAATTGTTGAAGAGCTTAAAGAAGTTTTCGAAAGGTACGTATATCGACGAGAAACAAAGTTTAATATTCAATAAGTTGAGATAAATTGGTGTTCAATCACAACTGTTTTATATCAGGTTTGTTGTACATGTTCCTGCTGTGTGCGCTCCTATGCCACGTTTTCATGTTTCTCATCCTCCTCCACATAAGTTGTATGGTCAACGACGTATGCAAATGGAATTACGGCAACTATCACCAAAATTGGCATTGTTCCATCCAGTAGCTAGTGCAATGATGACGCAATTTCCAGACCCTAGATTGATACAGTACGACTGTGGAAAATTGCAATCTTTAGATCAACTTCTTAGAAAGCTTAAATCTGAGAATCATAGAGTTTTAATTTTTACACAAATGACAAGAATGTTGGACGTATTGGAAGCTTTCCTTAATTTTCATGGTCACATATATTTGCGTTTAGATGGTACTACTAGAGTGGATCAACGACAGGTAATGTAATAATTAACTGTTACAAATATTGCTATTATTCTCTTTGATATTTTCTAACATATTTCATTTTATGGTGAAAAAATACAGGTTTTGATGGAAAGATTTAACGGAGATAAACGAATATTTTGTTTCATCTTGTCAACGAGATCTGGAGGTGTAGGTGTCAATCTTACAGGGGCAGACACTGTTATATTTTATGACAGCGATTGGAATCCTACGATGGATGCTCAAGCGCAAGACAGGTGTCATAGAATAGGTCAAACGCGGGATGTACATATCTACAGGTATGTATAAAACTGTAATCTACGCCTATTTATGAATTTATGAATTTATGAATTTATGAATTTATGAATTTACGAATATCTTTAATAACTTCTCGTATATTTTAGATTAGTAAGCGAAAAGACTGTAGAAGAAAATATTCTGAAAAAAGCTAATCAAAAGCGACTACTTGGAGACTTAGCTATCGAGGGTGGTAACTTCACAACCGCTTACTTCAAAAGCGTAAGTGTATTTTGGAAGTGTAAAATATCGAAACATACTTTATCGAGATATAATATTTTATGGTTATAATGAAATCATTTTGACAGTCTACGATTCAAGATCTTTTTAATATTGATCAATCGGAGAACGATGCAACAACTCGAATGGCCGAAGTGTTGGAACAAAATAAAGATCGAGAGAAATTCTTGCAAAAGGACAGTCAAGGTCAAACCGTTGATGATAAAGTAGCGATGGGTGCACTTGAAAGTGCTCTTGCCGCTGCTGAAGAAGATCTTGATGTTCAAGCTGCAAAGACTGCTAAAGCAGAGGCTGTTGCCGATCTTGCAGAATTCGATGAAAATATACCTTTGGACGATGCGGATAGAGATGATACGCAAGTTAGCAAAGCTGAGCTCGAAGTACAAAACTTAGTGTCTCAGGTAAGATAACGTTTATATTCCTTTTTATAATACTAATGTCTGGATCTAGATCGCCTCGTGGCAAGACATTCGTTAAAAACCATTTCATTCTGTACATAGTTGACGCCGATAGAACGTTACGCGATGAAGTTTGTCGAGGAATCGGAAGGCACGTTCTCTGCAGCCCAACTTGCAGCAGCAGAACGTGAACTCGAAGAACAGAAGAAAGAGTGGGAGTTGGATAGGTTACGAGCACTGCGCGAGGAAGAAGAAAGACGAATGCGATTGGCTGATGATGACGAGAAGCCCTTGACGTTTGGACGCGAGGATGCGCAAAATCAGGTTAATAGTGCTAGTAATTCTAAGAAATTAGTCAATAAGAAACTCCCACCGAATAGGAGGAGGAATTCGCGTAAGAATATTAGTAAAAGTGCTCAAGAATCGGAAAGTGAAACTGAGACTACTACAGAATCAGAATCAGAGTCGCAAGAAGACGTGGTAGAAGATAGTCTTGACGAAGAATCGAGTCATACGGAAAGTCAAAGTCAAGGCGACGAGGATGAGGAGGAGGAGGAGACAAACGATCAGAATGATTCGGAGAAAGACGGGTATCCGAAACGTAAGAACCGTTCTAATAAGTCGTTTAGTCAAAACCACTTTGATTTAAATAGTCCGCGAACGAGATCCAGGGGAAATGTTAAAATTAATCTGTGGACATTGGACGTAAGTCCTATTTTACCTGGTATAAAACCGAAATGTCGAGGTAGAGCTAGTAATTTACGCAAACAACGCGAGCTTGAGATGAGAATGAAAGCAGAAGAAAGTTTTGTTTTACCTTTACCACCCATTTCAAGTCCCAAAAAATTTAATAACGCAAATAATACGAATAAACCTGACGAAGAAGGTAGTACTACGAATTTAAAGGAGGTGATAACGCACGATTTAAAATGCACCGACACTGAGCAAAATACAATTCCACTTGCTAAAGAATCATCATCTGAAAGTATTGAAAATTGTAAAGTGACCGCAAATCACTGTGTAATTACAACGTGTTTACCAAAATCAAAATATGATAAAACTGTCACAATAGAAGAATCTAATTCTGTTATGCCCTTAGATTCGTTAGAAACAGAAACGTGTTGTCAATCAGATAATTCATGTATCGCATCGAGACAGCGTAAAGATTCGGAATCTGGTATAACCGATGATAAACTCTCTAATGAAATAACACAAGACTTAGCAGAGAGCAGCACCTCGTCTTCGGTATGTATCACACGGTTCATGCACAAGTCAACGGTACGATCTAGTAACTCGGAAGGTGACGCAAGTTGTAACGATGATTCCGAAAATTCTAATGTCGATTTGATTTCACAGAGTAGTAGTTCTTGTTCGTCTCTAATAGAATCAAATACATCAAAACACATTGCCGATTCGAAATTTTTGAAAAGTTCAATGACATTAGAAATAGACGAAGAAATCAGCGTATCAGAAAATTCATTGATCGTTCCCTTGAAAAATAAAATGATTGTTCAAGATTCGGATGAAATTACCACCGAGTCTGCGGCAAAAAAATCAAACGATTCTGTTTCTAAGAGCGAAGTAATTTCACATTCTGTTGACGAAGCAAATATCCAATCGACAGTGGAATCGTCTACTTCTAATGCGGTATCGAAGGAATTAAAAAATAAAGATACAGACGAACTTCAAGATACAAATGTTTCTGATGATGAATGTAGCGCAAATAATGACGCGAGAGCGCAAAGTCCCATTGAAACGAAAGAAAAGATGAATGTAGAAGAAACTTCAACAAATAAGGAACAATCTGATGAAAGTACTTCAAATTCAGATATAAAAAATAAGTCTGCTAATGATAATGAATCTAATTCTGTGATAGAATCAAGCTCTAGTCAAGAATCCAGTTGCAGCGAACAGGAAAACTATACTAAATTAGACGAGTGTGCGTGCAACGAAGATGAACCAAAAGTTCAATCGGCTTCGTTAACGCAAAATAATGACAATACTTCTTCCTCCGATACATTGGACTCGAACGACTCGTGTGGATTTGAATCTAATATGGAAGGTAAAGTTAAATTTCGTAAACCAGATATGATATCTTACGGTGTAACTACAAGAAGCGCAAAATTAAATCTTAACATAGAGAGTACAGAAAACAGAAATTCGGACATACATTTGTCTTCGGTATTGTCCAGCGAATCGTGCGAATCGAAGCAAAATCAAGGTAGCGAAGTTTCAAATTTAACTTCAAGTACTCATCGCAAAGAAGTCAACAAGGTGACACAGATTCAAAGACCCGACACACCTCGGCCTACTGTAGAACATGGTAGAATTACAAGATCAAGCGCGGTTCGCTCTTTAACACCCCCTCCGAGTAATAGCCAAAATCCCATAAAATCAGTGCAAAGGAAACGACCAGATACTCCTTTACCAGAATGCTTTAGAACATCACCGCGACCGGCAACGAGGTCTATGTTAAATATAAATTCACCATCAAAAAACGAAGAACAAAATACGACGTCGTACGAGAAGCCTACAACGCGCAGCTCAAAGTCTTTGGATAATGGTTTTTTGAATCCAGTTTTGTTTAGAAGAAGCAGTTCAATACCACCTATGAAATCATCGTCGGAAACGAAAGACTCCATCAATTCTGTTTCGACCAGGTCCAAGAGAAACAGTGAATCTACTAGTGTAAATACAAGCACAACGAGACGGTGGCCGGATACGCCAGTTCCTACTTTCGAACAAGCGTCGAGAGTTACCCGATCTGGGTTGAATTTTACGTTAAATTCAGGAAAATCGAGCCCTAATCATGTGTCAAATAGAGGAAACAAGCACAGTCGGAAAGCAGATTCGTCTTCTGATTCCAAAACACAGGAAGAAGAATCTTCTACGGTTTTAGCAGCATCTGGAAAAATGCAAACGTTGAACACAGATTCGAATGGAAACGCAGTTGTATCGGAAAGTTTCGCAAAACAAGATGAATCGACGTTAGCTCCTTTTAACGAAGTCAACGAGAAACCACAAAGAACAGCCAAAGTTGTTGCTATTCTTACTCTAGATACAAGAAGTAATCATATTAGCAAAGCCTCCAGTTCCGTTCATTCAAAGGTGTCTAATTGCAATTCCACTGACACGAAGAATATTAAAAAAAACGCCGATTCTAACTCCAATTCTACGTTTGATTCGTCAGGAAAAAATTGCGTCCTTAGGATTTCAGATGTTTCTCAGAATTGTAAGTTAGATGGGTGGTGTGGCTCTGGTTTGGATACAGGTTCTCGAGATCGCATTTCCACTAATGTACTTTCTAATGTAGCAAGTAGTTATACGAATTCCAATAAAACAGGAAAAGCATTAACAATAAATAAAAATACGTCATTGAATTCTAAACTTAAAACGGATAAAGTTACGTTGCCTGTACAGTCGACGGTAATAGCATTGGTCGATTTGGACAACGATTCTAATTACGACTCGTCTGATGGATCAAAAAGGTTAAGAAGAAAAATTAAGCGGACACGACTGTCGTCGTTCACAAAGCCCTTGATAGGCGATAAAGCGAATGAATCGCAAATGGTCGACTCGTTAGATGATGAAGAGCAAATACCACCGTTGAAAAAGTCGGTTCGTTCTCAGCTTCCTCCTCCTCCTCCTTCGCAAACCACTCAACTGGAGAAGATAAATAGCGGTACTATATCTTGAGTCTCGCTAAAACTTTATCGCTGTAACATTTAGCAGCGTGTATTTGTATAAATATTTCTTATGATTCAGACACGCATAAACATTGTCTTGGACTACTACTTGGAATGGCGTGCGCATAAAGGAAATCCAAGTTCCAATTTTTTCTTAATTTTCATGCGATTCTTGTATATAATTACAAAAGTAAAGATAAGTGAGATATTTCTTTCGTTGTACTGAGTACACACGTGTAATATTTTTAGTATTGTAAATTGTGCTCTCCTGTAAAGGTTTCAAATGTCTTTAAGTGACATTGTAATTTATACTTGGTGATAAAAAAAAAAGTGGTGAAAGAAGTAAGACATCCGATTGTATCATAATAGGATATATAGGGCGTTTCACATAACTTTATTACCTTAAATATTTCTGCTATATTTATAATTACATAAATATTTCCATCAAAAGTTGCATAGTTTTGTGAAGGACGGCGTATAAGTAACAATAGTTTTTAATTTTGTTGAGAATGCGTAACGAGTACCAATGCCAAGTAACATTTTTTTAATTTCTATTAAATAGATATGATTGATAAAAAATGATGCGCGACATTCTGTCTGTGAATTTTAAACTGATAATCAGGTACCGACAAAAAAAAAAAAAAAAGAAAAAAAAATACATTTATTACTCTTTCCCAACAGAACAAAACTACGGAACTTTTGTAAGAAATATTTTTATAAAATTTTAATTATAACATTAATATTTTAGATGATACAGTTAAGTGAAATACCTTGCATAAACGAGAAAAAAAATTCAGTATAGCTTAGTTCATTAGTACGCTACACAAATCTGTCGTTTTTTTGCGGCGATTTTGTGGTGATTGATCATATAAAAAAAATGAAATAGTCGAATCAGAGATAAAAAAAATAAAAAAACAAAAATAATACTGTGAATGCGCCGTACTTTGCTCTCGTGTTAACACCTTGTACCACGTAACTCACAAGGTGACGACCTGATTACATGCTAGACTTAAGAAGTTCTTCGTTTAATGGTATGCCCCACTGTAATATTTAAGTTGCGTGCCTGTATTTTGTATGATCGAGTGAGTCCGAGGAAGGAAATAAACAAAATATTCCTTGCTACGAAGATGATGATGTGTTTTCTTATTTCTTGGTGTGTTTCCAAGTCTGTTCGATCAAAGGTTCAGTTCCGTTTTGGTGTCAAATTTTGCTCAGTGTGCTTGGTTATATATACTGAGATCATTGAAAGTAATGATCTTGCATTCTCGCGATGTTTTGGTGTGGCAAGGCTATCACGACCGCACATTAAAGGAAAATTTTTTTGCAAGTTAGACAATAGCATGCAGTAGAAAGCTCCAAATAATTACTTAAAAAAATGGCACCAAAACACTGCCTTTGCCATTCCAAACTTGGAGTCAGCCAAGGTATAAGCAGGCACATTAATGAGCGTCTTGTACAATATTTGATATCTACGCGAAATCGAAGTAACGAAATTCTTGAATGGAAAATGAGCCTTTGAACGAGCAAAGTGTACATATATACTTCCTATTAATTTCCTTGATTATCCAAGATCATTCATTCATTAGAATTACGTAACATATTTTGGCTTCGTTTATATTGAACAGAAGAGATACGAAGATATGTATAAAAGCGAAGAGGAAGAAACCATTTTCTTTTCAAGTTCTTCGTCACGCTCGAAAATTGGGTGCATCGTACTCGACGCTCGTTCTACGTAAACCTTCTTTTAAATCTTCTTGAAGCAGATTTTTTTTATTTGTAATTTCTGATTCGATCTCACAGTCGTACTTTAATATCTTACAGATATGGTTGTCGGACGACAATATGGAGCAAATGCCGGTTAGTATATCAATTTTGCTTGTATTTTTATTCTTTAAGTACATCTGTGTAAAGTTTATTTTAATCGTCAGATGTGGTGTCCTCCAACGCCTCCTATGACGGATAACGATGTTTACATCGACTATTCTTTGGGATTTCTTTATGAAAATACTCCGATGTCCGAGGCACAATTACCTCCGATATACATTAAGAAAGAACAAAAGAGAAGCAGGATCGAAGCTGGAATTAATGATCGCGATGGTAAGTAAACGTAATATTTAAATCCACTTGAGTTAAAAAGTTGATTTTTTTTTTTCTTTTCTTTTTTTTTTTTTTTTCACAGGACGCCGTGCAGTCAAAATGCGACATAAGGAGGAATCAGTTTATGCACCGAGATCTTTGTTTGATCGGCCTTCACCGGCACTTATGAAAACACGTCGCGATATAAAATTACACAAATACCGTATAGTTCGACCACCGATTCCACTGCCGGGTATAAAGCCTTCGCACATGTCGAAGTCTTCCACGGACCAAGAACATGTTCTAGATTGGATGATACATGAGGATTGGGCCCTTCTTCAAGCAATTCAGATTTACCAAGGACTGCCATTGAATTTAATGATCTTATCTCCTGGTCACACTCCTAATTGGGATCTAGTTGCAGATATAGTTAATAATACTTCTCGAATATATAGATCTCCTAAGCAATGTAGAAGCAGATATGAATCGGTAATAGTACCAAGAGAAGAAGGAAAATTACTTTATGATACCACGCCGAAAAAACAAAAGAAACAAAAAGGCGTTTACAAAATGCCTCAGGTTTCCGAGGTATATTACAATATTTTTATTCTACCTTTGAAGAGAGATGTTTCTTGGAGAAAATTATCAATTTTTAATCGTCTTCTTTTAGCAACAAAGTAAAACAAACAGGCCAATGAAAACGTCTCAGTTATACAATCAGGATAAAAATCATTCGTTTACGTTAATGTGCTGCCAGAGATTTGATACCATTAAATCTGTGTCGAATAAGAGAACACCAACCGTTAAACCGTTGCTCGTTAATCCATTAATGAAAAATCCTACTAACGCTGCAGTTTTAGCTGAATGTGGTATCCAATATGATAACCCATTGGCTCCTATAGAAGTGGCAACACGACGTGCCGACAGGATCGCAAAGGAGAAGCTTAAACATGCTGTTAGTATACTAAATTGCAACGTTTGAGTTAACGCGCAATCTTTGAATATAAAATTTAATTTAAAAATTACAATATTTTTTATCTAGGTTTTAACAGCGGAGCAACAGCAACAAGTGGCTGCTCGTTTATTGCAACAACAGCAGCAGCAACAACAACAACAACAAGTTCAGCAGCAGCAGCAGCAGCAGCAAATTAAATTGCAGCAGCAACAACAGGCTCAACAAAATATCTCAAATACCACGAGCCCTCAGGTGCATCAATTAACGCAAGTTGCAACTACGGTTACAACAGGCTTGACCACGATGAAGACTGTCACGACAATGACTAATGTCACTACATGCGGTACCACAGTTGCTACGTCGACGGTCAAAGCTCGACCAGGAGGAACGTTAACTATGCAAGATGCACGAACAACACCGACTGCCGTTAGCGTTGGTAATCTTCAAACTGCTCAAAGAATCGCGACAGCAAGTTTAGTGTCTGCCGCGCAAAGTTCACCTGCAACTACGCAGAAGGGTATCGTTGGAGTTACCATGGCGCCGACTTCTGGTAGCAAAACGCTAACTGCTGCACAGTTCCAATATTATAGACAGCAGCAAGTTCTATTGCGACAGCAACAATTAAAAGTACTGCAAGCACAGGCTGCTGCAAGTGGGCAAAAGGTATCTGTAGCGGTTTCAGCTGCTACTGCGCAGCAAAGGGCTACGTTAATGAAACAGAGTATAGCTACTGGCACTGTTGCACAGACAACTGTTGGAAAACAAACGGTAGCGCGTACAGTGTCGGAAACAGAAATGGCAGCTCTTATAAAGCGTCAAGCTTTGCAGCAGCAAGCTAAAGCGGTAGCTCAGGTACAAGTACCTGCGCAGGCCGGACTTACTCCGGCCCAAATATTCGCACAAGCAGGTTTACAAGTACAACAAACCGGAACATCTGCCGGTGGTACACCAGTCGCGACTTTAGTGAAGGCTGCAAACGTTGCCAGTGTCCGTACAGCAACACCTCAACAAATTCGTCAACTCGCCCTTCATCCTCAGATCATTACACAAAGAAAATTGCCGGCGCAAAAAGTTGCACAACTAACACAAGTTGCTGCGAAAGCTGGTGTGCAGACTCAGTTGATTGTGCAGCAGAAATCATTGCCCGCAACAATGACTGTGCAACAGATTCAACAAGTTATGAAACACGTTCAACCATCAGCGATGCAACAGTTTACACACGTTAGTTTTGTTGATACGCGTAAATCTTATTGGCATTATTTGTTTTAATTAATGCTTTTTATTACAATATAATTTCAGGTTTCTACGGGACAGGCAGTTTCTCAACCTGGCCAAGTAGTTTTAGCGAAGTCTCCGTTACAAACACGGGTAATCCCAGTAGCGTCTGCTGCTTTGAAACAAACGATTCAAGTTGTGACCGCAAGTAGTGCTCAATTACGTCAAGCTGCACCTGCTCAAGGGAAACCCATTGTTACGACCGCGAGAGGTAGCCCCGGACCCAGTCAAGTCAGATTGCAAACCATTGCGCATCCTGTTCATCCTCAGCAAGTACAGCAGCAACAGCAACAGCAACAATCGCAAACTCAACCAGATGCTCAACCGAAGTAAATGTGTTTTATCACACGGGACGATCAAATCTGATAAGTATTACAGACTTTTTACTTTAAATTCACGTTGACCGAACGAAATGAAATCAATGTAGAAATTTAATTTGATGGCTCTTAAAACAATGACAACATTCCAAAAGGTATTGCAAGTAATTTAACTGCAATCGATTTAATGTTGTAACCGTCTTTCGGTTTAGACAATACATAACTACAATGTTTACGTGGAAAACAATACCTTTGATGTTCATGTGGTAAAAGGTGTTTTCCTTTATGTTTCAATTTGCCTGCGAAGAATGATATCTCGAACGACTATTATTTCAGTTTTATCAGTATTGGGATATCTTGGTTTTATCGCAGCATATCGTCTTTCAAAATTTGCTGGCCGAATTTGTATATAATATTAGGACAAGAATTTTGTTATACACTATTAACTTTTTGGAATTCCTATGTAGTATTATATAATTGTTTGCTTTTAAATGCTGATAATTATTATTAACCATCGTGAAATTGCAAACAGCAAGGAAGGTACACGGTAGGGCAATACGAATAATAATGCACAGTTTAACGTTTTGATTTCATTGGAACAAGAGCTCATTTGGGATGAATGCTTCGCAATATAGTATTTAATCAAAGGTTTTGACGAAATAGATTTGTCGTACCAAGCGGTCCGATTTGGTTTAAGGGATCGATGTATGTCAGTTAATCTTAATGCGTTACTTTGCGAGAAACAAATGAATCACGGAGGGTTTGCAAAGTCTTGATTGTGTCTCAAGATGTATTTTTCCTTAATTTGTAAGAATTAATAAGGAACGATTTAGCCTCGAAAAATACGCTTAACTTGTCTGTCGATACACATGAATGGAAAAGACTAATTACGAAGCTACGACTGTATATGTATCTATAGTTACCTGTAGTTTAAAAATTTCGTTCGATGATGCGATATTTATACTAGGATCTTTATCGAATTGTGTAAGATTGTACTAATAATATATATAAATATGTATAATTCGTGTATCATAGACACTAAAATAAATCTCTCATAAGTAATAATTCTGTGTACTTGCTGTATGATGTATAGAAAACCGACGCATAATTTGTAATACTTACAACACTGGCAACCACCAATTGATTTATGTTCGCTTCATTAAATTCTATAAACGTATATTAAACAGTTTCCCTTTATCGAAATGTTTTTTGGATATCTATGTTTGAATATCTGCGTTTATTAATTAATGACTTAGCAAAAAGATTTTAGAGATTTAAAACAATAAGGAATTTGTTTTTAATTTGGCAAGATAATTTTTATCGCAAATATTAACTATGGCAACGTTATATATGGAGATAAACCGAGTGATGACCATCTTTATATAATCATACATGTCAAATTCCAATCAGTGCTAAAGAAGTTGCTAGTACGAAGTTATCTATTGTAAAACTATGACTGTGCTAAACTCGTTTTTTCTAGATGCTTTTCTCGCGATTATCGTCCTTGTAACAATTTTAGTTTTGTATGTAAAACATAAACGTACTTACTGGCAAAGACGAGGTGTTCCCACCCTACCTGGTCACTGGCTTTTTGGTAATGTAAAAGAGGTAATAAAGTTGGAAAAATTTATTGGCCATGCAATCGGTGATTTATACTTAAAAGCTTCCGAGAATGATGACGTTCTGGGAATTTATATCTTCCATAAACCTTTCTTACTGGTGAGAAATCCAGAACTAATCAAACAAATTTTAATTAAAGACTTCAATAATTTTCCGAATCGTTACTTTACGGCTCGATCGTTACGCGATAAAATTGGTAGTTCAAATCTCTTCACGATTGAAAATCCCGAATGGAGATACTTGAGGTATGTTTGAAAACCATTATCGAAACAATTCTTAGAAGATGTTAAAGAACTTTAATAGTAAACGAATATTTTTATTAGAACCAAAATATCTCCGGTGTTCAGTAGCTCAAAAATAAAGAAAATTTTCGAATTGACTACTGAAACCGCTAGCGCTATGAACACATATTTAGCGGAACAATTTACAAATGGCACGAAGACAGAAACTATTTTAATAAAGGACGTTGCTTTAAAGTATACGACCGATATCATATCATCTATTGCTTTTGGAATTAAAATTAATTCATTCGATCCTGAAAAAGTGACATTTTTTAACAAAGGTACTTATTCGAAAATATTTCAAGTTCTGCATTCTTTTTGGATCCTCGTAAAAAGATTTTTCGTGTTTACTTCAATGTTTTTATTTTCTCATTTAATAGCTCAAAAAGGACTCAATATGACATTATTCCGTTATTTTCAAATGGCTGTTATGTTCTTCTTTCCGCGTGCTTCACCATATTTTAGTGGTCATATGCTAGGATCATCTACGAACTATTTCCGTAAAGTATTTTGGGATTCCGTAGATACCAGAGAGATGTCAAAAACCAAACGAGGGGATTTGATCGATTCTCTAATAGATTTGAAGAACGAGAAACAACAAAATGATTTTAGTTAGTAATAAGTATTAGTATTAAGTATTATGTATATCATTTACTTGTAAAACAATAATTTACGTACAGAGTTCGAGGGTGATGCATTGGTGAGTCAATCGGCAATTTTTTTTATTGCGGGTCGCGAGTCAAGTGTAACAACTATATGTTTCACACTATATGAACTTGCGAAATATCCAGAGATTCAAAAGCGAACACGAGAAGAAATTCATGAGAAATTGAAAGAGCATGGAATGACTTTCGAGGGTGTACAAAGTATGAAGTATCTTCATCAAGTTATGTCGGAAACTTTACGACTCTATCCGCCAGCTCCGCTTATTGACCGAGTTTCCGTGAATGATTATAAGGTAACGATTGAATTAAGATGTGTAATTGATTATAGATTTCTTACGCGATACATCTTCCTGTTATATGCTGTTTTAATATCTAATAATTACTTAATATGTTTACGACTAACAAGTCTGTTCAGTTATACAACGATCGTTTAAATAACAAGCTTGAAAGCATTCAGTTTAAAAAATGACAATTATTTTATACTTATTAGATACCAGGAACTGATATAGTTTTAGAAAAAGGGACACCTATCTACGTGGCTTTATGTGGTCTTCAGCGTGACCCGAAGTATCATCCAGATCCTTTGCGTTTCAATCCTGATAGATTTAGTGACGAAAATAAAGATAATATTACGCAATGTACATATATGCCTTTTGGCGAAGGACCAAGAATTTGTATTGGTAAGTATATTATTTACTTCAAAATATTTTTATGTCGTTAACTTAAGACTATTCATTTTTATTATTGAAATCTTCATTATAGGAATGCGGATGGGTATATTGCAATCTGCTATGGGTTTAATCGCAATACTTAAAGATTATGAAGTTTCATTAGATTCAACATTCAAAGGTGACGTAAACATTCGTAATGTTTTCTTGACACCAGTAGATGGATTTAGATTAAATTTAACAAAATTATAAACGATACTTAAACTTGTAACTTTCTTAGGAAATAATATTTTATAACATAGCGTAGGTACAACTTCTGAGTAATAATAATACAGTTGAGAGTATGCCCAGCGGTATATTATTTTTTATGTACAGATAAATTTGTTAATATTATTATACAAAAAATCTTTTAAAGGCACTATTTGTGTCTTATTTTGGCAATAATGTTAAATATTTTTTAAATTCTGGAATTACACATTCTCGTGGATTTAATGGAGTTTGCGCGGTAAGATAATCGCTTAAATACTGTGGCATAAAACAGAGAATACCTTTACTCGCCAACATTGCCCAATCGATCGGTTGACTAACTTGTCTAATATTCACAAAACAGTGAGTGATCTTTTTACCTGTCGGACTTGTATCATATGGTGGTCTAAAACAAATAATATGTCAATTAATCTGTAAACAATTATGTATCTAATAAAAACCAAACGTATCCTTACCTTGCTTGAACAACTTTACCGCCTCCAGCTTCAATTAATCTTTTAAACTGATCGTATTTATCTCCAGAAGCTAATAATAAAGCAATCATGTTGTGAAACGGTCCGTTTGGTTCATTTACTAATTTAAGTCTCCATTTATATGCTCCTGCTGCAATTGTTTCTTCGATTTCTCCTGTAGGATCTGGTATAATTCCTTTACTTTTGGGATTCCCCCATTCATATTTTTCTTCCTGTTAATATGAGATTAAAATAAAATAAAATAAAATACTATTTTCAATATAAAACACAGATGATAGATAACGACAATCAATACTAACATCAAGGAATTGCCCTTCTTGTTCGGAATCTCGTAAGTACATACAGTGCAGAATCCATTTTCCCGATGCTATACTGCCAAGCATTTTTTCGTTTCTTGATGGTCTAATACAAAGTAAATGCGTCGCACTTATGTCGAAGCTAGCATCCAAAGATACTTCCCCACCGAGATCCTTTATTACTTGCTCGTATGCTGTTCTTTCCTATTAATATAAATCTGTTAATGAAATAGTAATATTATACGTAGTACACAGGTTCAGAAATTAATGTACCTTTATGCCCGACAACATAAATTTTCGTCTTCGAGGAGGTTTAAACGATTCTTCCTCTGATTTTTCTTCATCGTGATCTATGGTATGCTCATCGGGTGCAATACTCTCGTTTTGTTCTTCATGCATTGTCAACTTTATATACAGAAGTCAATCAAACTAATGTTAATTGATGTTACATGTTCAATGTAAAATAGATTTCTAAAGAGAACCTACCCGTTTTGAGTGGCTGGGATCTTCCCACACAATAGCATCGACAGGTTGAGAGTCTTTCACAATAACTGTGACAGAGTATATGTAGTAGATAATTAGATGCTACTAAACAGATATAAATATACTTACATTTTTGTATAGGATCAGAAGGTTCTGCATTTTCTCCGGAAAGAGAGTACCTATTTTCAGGTGTACTTGATGTTCTTTGAAGTACTTGATCCAATTGTGCAATTTGCCTGCAAAATACAAACGCTTATTAATAATTCATCAAATTCTTTTATATACAAAGTTTGAAACGTTTATGCGTTAACGTACATGTTAATTTCATTATTTTGTAGTGGACTATTTTCATCGGTAAATTCCAATTTTCTACTAATTGGTGTGGTAGTGGTTGCATTACAATTATTTTTCGTTGCTTCCGGTGTTGCCGCTGGTGTTTGATTATCAGTGGTAGGTGTCATTTCATCTGCACTATTCTGTCATAATCAAACATTATAAAACTAATTAAAAATGTTTATTAATATGTATAAATAGGATATATTACCTCTGGGTCATGACCTTGTTTCTTTAGTTTCTGCCATAACTGTTTTTTAAGTTCCGAAAGAGGCTATAAATTCAATTGTATTAATATCTATTAGATATCTATGTATGATCAAGCTTATAAAAATACTAACAGTACTAAGTGCTCTTTTCTTCAAAGGAGGCTCTTCTACTCTTAAATCCGGAAAATTGTCAATCCATTTCACCCAACCTTTTCTCGTGTCTGGAGAAGGGTCAGGTTTAAATATTTGACCGTATGGTGTTTCTGGTGTTGCCACGTGAAACGGCGATTGAGGAGTTTTGTTCATAAGCAAACCGAGTCTCTTATTTATTAACGGTGTATCACCAGAACTGCCATCCTGACTCTATATTTGTTTTAGAAATTAATAATAACGTGCAATCTCTGTAGGTAATACATTTATATGTATAATGAAGAAAAGGGTATGCATACTTGTAGATTTGGTAAATGACGTTTTGGTGTAATAATATTCCTAACTCCCGATGAAACTGGAAGATTCATCTGGCTTGAATTGGTTTTAAATGAACTTTTGTCTGCATCACAACTTTCACTCGGTTTTTCTGGAGCTTAAAGATGAAATAATATTAGAAACATATTCGTGTATGTTTTGAAATATACAGAGTCGGACATTTAAAACAGCTCACTTGAATGCTGTTTTTTTTTAATTAATTAAGCAAGTTTGAGTTGATGCATTTTTTTTCTATCATCAAAAGCAAGCGAGTTGATCAGGTGACCTATTTTAAATGCCCCAACCTGTATATGGATTAATTAAATGTTAATATACCTATGGTTTCTCCTACAAGAAATGGTGTTTCATCGACCCGTTTCGATTGAGATGCACAGGATCTTAACCAATCTGCAGTAACAGCTGGTAATTTCCATTTCACCGCTGCATTATATTTGTTTCCTTCAGGTGTCGGGCAAACTAAATGTGTGCTTCCGTATGTATTTTTTTCAAGATTAGTTTTGCGAACGAAAATATCCTGACACCTAAAATTGGCAATACTTTAATATCTATACTACTATAGTTATGTTTTAAGCGTATAATAAAAATAATACATGGCACCCAATTCCGTAGCTAACGTTGTGAGATACGTTCGTTCCACTCCAGTATACATACTCATTGTAATAACACAGCCTGATAATGGATTCGAGTGTTTTTTTATAAATAGTGGTCGATGGTAATACATAATTGCAACTATTTGTTCCTGATTTACGCAATCTTCCTACAATAAAAGCTGACGTTAGAAAGAATACAAAAATATTAGAATGCAAACAAAAAATTAATACTTACAATAAACAAATCGGTAACAATTTCATTTACCGTATGTTTCAAAGGTGCACCACATTTTGGTACAACACCATAGTCTGGAATGCCAGCAAACATGCTTGAAACTACTTTTCCACTCATTGCAATTATAGTTTCGGCTACGTAACTATCTTCATCACTGAAGCCAGTTACAACAAATGTTAACCCTGCATATTTCAGTATGTTATTTTACTTTTTTATTCTTCATGTGCTGTTATTCTAAACTTGTTACATGTATATTACATTACCTTCGAATAGTCTATCATTTAAAGTAGAAGTTTGACTGATTCGTACTGCGCTATCATCTGTTGAACATCTGCTTTGTACTGTCGCAGATGTTGTGGACTCCTTTAAATATTTTTCTTCATTTCTCCGATCACCGATTAAAGTTACGTCATTATTTTCTCCCGAAACGGGTGTATTCGGTTTTAAAAATTCATGCACTGTTTTATCATTTGTTTCAACTAAATCAAATAATAATAAATACGTTATACATTTAAATTTCTACATAAAAAGTACAAATAATTGTTTAAAGGCATTACCAACTGTGTCTTGAAGATACTGTTGAAGGAGATCAGATGATTCTTTTTCTTTCTCTTTCTCTAACATCGCCAGCTTTCGATCTATATCGAAAGATGGTATGGTAACTTTTCGCGGTTTTTGTAACATTTGTAGGTTCTGGAAAAGTATATGAAATCATCAAATACTTTTATCACGTATTGTATGTTTACTGTATTTACCTTCTTACTTAATGGAGAAGGGGGCTCTGTAACTTTTTGTACCACACTACATCTTTGTTCGCACAAGAAATTTTCTTCCGGTGCAGGTCGTTTTAATTTGATACTTTCTTCTAACCATTCTAACGTCAATATATATGGACTATATGAAATATTTATGACATTAAAATATGAAATAAAATATTAGTACAAATATTAATTGAAACATTAATTTTAATATCATACCATAATCCTTTTGATTTCATTAATTTTAGTTCGCTAGATGCTCTATTTTCATCCCCAACGATAACGTGTGTCAAAGCGTCAGATATATCATCGAGACGCGTCGCACTACCTACATTCAATATTCTATTGATTTTATCCCTTTGATTAGAAGCGAATCCAGCAAGGTAGATCTAAAAGATAAAAAAATTAGTCGAAAAAATATTACGCGAGAAAGCCATTCCATATGAAAATACGTTAATTTACATACACTGCAACCATCTAAAAATGGACCAGCCGTTTTTGCTTCACTAAATGTAAACCTATCCAAAATTGCAGCTGTAGAAGCTAAAAATTTTAACGAGTTCAAAATAAAATTTATCACCGATATAAGTTAATTAACTTTTTCCGTATTATGTATTACTAACCAGTAGAAACATTGTTAGACAATGTATCTAAAGAAGAAACGTTGCTAACTGTTGTTATTAAGCTTTCATCCACAACACTGCCTTGCTGTACGTCACACGGTATTGAACTTATTGCAGAGCAATTAAGGCTATCATATACTGTGACCATTTAAAAAATTATAATACTAATTATTAAGTTTTGAATTTCTAATAATTAACATAATATCTTTACCGTTTGTTTTTTCTGGAGTAGAACATGCTTTCAATGACTTAATTAAGTAACCTTTGAAAGGTAAAGCATATCCAACTTTTATACTTTCAAATACCCAATCTGGTACTAAACAAGCAATGTTTGCTTGTTTTGCGTATTTAAGTTTTTCACTTAATGGACTATTTTTTGGTGCAAGCAGGACTTTGACTTTTGCACCATCCAAAGGACCCATAAAGGTCTGAAAAAAGAGGAACAATACGTGTAAACGGATAAGTAGAATACAACTATGAATTAAGGGAACTATATTTTACCCCTCCATTATCATTAATTAAACGTTTAATTTCTTCTTTTTGCCGTTTTGGGAGATTTGTTGATGTTACAACTAAGTTGAGGAACACAGAAGCTTTATATTTATCAAACATTTTATCATCTGCTTTAACAAAGCTTTTTAAATTTGTTTCCCAAATTGCTTTAACCCATTCCTTTGTAACTATTGGTATTTTCATATCTATTGCAGTCTATTAAAACAAATTAAATATTGAAAAATTATTAATTTAATTTTACCGTATAAATTTACTTACCTCATATTTTGCAGACATGACAGATCCTGTTACAAGATGCGTTACACGACTACGTAACTGTTTTGTAAAAATTCCTCCCATGTATTCTACCAATTTCTCTACGTGTTCCTGAAATATTAAGATTTTTAGATACTTTTAAATTCATTGCTTAAAAATAACTACTATTGATAAATATACTTTTTCTTCCGAAGGCAAACCAGAAGCACATATACAAAGGTTTCTCATAGCTATTGTATAAATTGGATTTGCTGCTTCTGGAATTGGTTCTCCATTAATAAAACAGAGCAATAAACATCTTGGTCCAACTATGCTGTAAAAACGAAACAATGTTTTAACTTTATGTCATTACTTTATCCTTTTATAATATCAACATTCGTATTTTATTATAAAAATTCTACTTACGGACATTTAAATGTATTTAATTTGTTAAACGTATCACCTTCAAATTCTTCCATTATAAAAACATCATTCTTAACAGGTTGCATTTTATTACATTTTTTTTCACCGATCCATATCGGTTGTAACTCGTGTTCACAACATTTCTGAAAGAATAACTCATCGTTCTATATTTATTGTTTATAAATTTTTTTCAATATTATATATTTACTAACATTGTATGCATGCCACATATCTTCGGCACAATCGTTCTCAGATTTACATTTACTTGGTATAACAAAATAAAGATTCACATTTGCGTCAACTTGGCTTTCTTGATTCTTCATTTTAAAGTTATAAAGTTATAAAAAAAGTGTTTCTTGGATATAATATAGTTTTAAATAAATGATTCGTATTATTCGATACCAGATATTCAATTAAAAAATTAAATATTCAAATGTTACGGAATTATTTTTACATATTATTGCCCTTTAGAACTTAAACAATTACAAAATAACATAATCTGGCGATTTGAAAGTTACATCACGTTAAGTAGTAGGTACTTTCAATCGGAATAAAATGTTTTTCATCTTTCAAAATGACATTACGATCACTTTAATTGATAGGTTAGGCTTTATTCATAAATTAATATTAAAGGGATCATTAATTTTGGGGATATACTTTTTACATATAATAAAACAATATACAACGCGTTTTAACAATATTTTAATTGAATCTATAAAACTCGGTAAATTTTTAAGCGGTAGAATATTGTTAAGACACTGATTCTGTACGCAAAATCTTCTCGCGCCTAAACTTACTACTTCGATCAAGTTTAGTATCATGTCTGCAATTGTGAACTGATTCAAATTGTTTAAGATCTTTAATAAAAGTAGGTAAACACAGAGAATAAATTACACAACATCTTTTTTAAATTAAGTAAAATATATCGATAGCATTGTTTAGAATTTTTTAGTAAAAATTTAAAAGGCTGGTACAATGTTGTCATCGCACTTTGATTAAAATAATAGCTGAGAATATTTCATGAATAACTAAAACAATGCATTTGATTGATTTTAAATAGTACATCAAGCTAATTTTTATCACAAAAATGTATTTTATAATCTAACCGAAAGTATATTCTGCCGTTCATTTGAAATTTATAAAGATTGGCAGCACTGAACTTAAATTTCAAAAATTTTAAACCCGCTTTAGTCACGACGCCGCGCACGGTTCGATTACTAGTGTAAGAGAAGTAGTGTTTCTTTTTTAAGCGTATAATCGTGTTTTTTTTTTATCAATTTTTACGCCTGAAAATAATCGAGCCAAATCTGCAGAACTATCAGTGTCCGATTTCATCAATTAGGTAGGTAATTTATTTGAAATTTAACCATTTATATGAACTGAATTCTAAATTGTCCAATTTAGTTAACACTATTAAATTTGACGCGACGGTAATAATTTCCTGTAGTAATAATTTATTGCATATGCCGTAATATAAAGTTATGTCACGTTGCGCGAGAACAGCTGACGAACATATTCATACCATAATTGACTTCTATTTAACAATCAGTGATGTCTGTGCGTGGTACAAACCATGCATTGTACGAAAGATAATACGATTTACCAATTATATAAAGTCATACTTACTCTCTTCCTTTGTAATTTGTATCTCGCTGTTGAAAAATGGAAAGGTACATCTATAGGTTTCGTAATATTAAAATAATTTAATTGTATAATTCGATAGACAGTAACATGGTTGACACGAATGACGTAATGCCACATAGAAATTGTTGTCCAACGCAACAATTGAGAACATTTTTTGGTTCTCTTATAGTTGTAATAGGTTTTGCAGCAACATTCATTACGCATCATTATTGACGGTCGATAACATAAATCGAGGAAATAGTTTATCGGGTAAACTTTTCGTCTGCAATTTTTAATCCTGTGCACTTCAACGCTCTTCAACAGCATTACAAATATAATTTTTCTCGCAAGTAGTCGATTAACGATCACACTGGTAATATAATACAATTAATACAATGCAAGAAACTTCCGTTAGTTCCATGGTTCGCTAGCTTAATTTTCAACATTGCATAAACGTAGGAAAAAGGATAGGAAAAATGATAGGAGAAACAGAAAGAAAGGAACCCTAAGGATTTTCTTTGCATCATGACCAATCAAAGCTTGAGCTTTACTAGGAAATAAGTAACAAAAATCGTGTTCATCGTAATATAAAATATAGTACAAAGATTCTTGCTCGGGTCGTTTCAACACTTTCTTCTCCATGCAGACTTTTTACATTGTAATTCCATAGCCTAGGTTCTTATCACTGGCCAACATTTTCTGGGCGAAATTATACAGAATCTGTTTCGATGTAGTGTATACTTAACGAGATACTCATTGGTCGCGATAATAAAAGAACAAACAAAACAAAAGCGATTAGATACTTTTGCATGGCATTTAGTTATTATTGCACATGTACTTTGCTTGATTCAGCGGGCACTAAATTAAACTATAGAATCTCGCATCGCAGGATCCATCGAAATCAACGAATAGAGTTGAATAGAGCTGAATCATGCAAAGTAATCAGGCAGTTATACACGCTGCTCGAGTCGAAGTTGAACGTCTACCGATTAAAATATACAAAGAGAACAATCACGTTCACGATCGCAAAAAATTGCAGCGCAAGACGCCACATTCGTGGCTCGAAATTGAACGCGTACGCATAGTCGAGATTCAACTTTAAACTAGACGGATCCACGCGTTCCTCTTGTTCGCCAGGTTACGATTCGCTATTCTCAAATTCCTCCGAGAAACATCGCGCGCTTCTCTGAGCTAGAGAAGCGGCTTCGAATGAAAAAGGCGTACTCCTTTGGCTCTCTTCCGACAGTATTCGTTACAAACTGGCTCTCCCAAGACCGTCACTAGACGTTACAGAAATTGTACAGGTTCAAGATTCGTGTGCCTAGGGAAAGATGTATTCGAGGTCACGCGTTTGGGGCGTTAGTTGTTTCGTCCTCTTTGCTCAGCTCGATCAATTTTTCAAGAGAAAACTGACGCGCCCTGGCCGCCCACACTTCACCGTTTGCTAGCACCCTGAAACAGAAACAGTATTTAATCGATCGAAATTTCATGTAGATGTTACAAACATTTCACTTATGCTCGGTCGTTTTCAACGATAGGTATTCGCTGTTGGAAATGAAAATTCATTTAGGTGGAAATTCCAGGCAAGATAATTAAAGGTCGACCCGACTATTCGGTTACATACCGTCTGGTGTTTTCGCTAACCAGTCTGTCCGGTGCTCCGTATACCGGCGGATTAGCATAAGGATCATAGCCGAGCACAGAAAGCATCGGCGCGATGTCAGGCATCTCTCTGACCACGTCATCCGGAATGTGGCCTACCCACTTGGTCAATGCTTCCAGGTTAACCGGCTTTATGATCTGGTCCGACGACCTCTCGACCCTACATTCCATGAAACGATGAAACGATGAAACGATGAAACGATGAAACGATGAAACAATATTCGATTAACTCTGCATAAAATTGTCAATCCTCTCGGTTACAAAATTGCGAGTCACTTTAGATTTGCATAATTTTACATGCTACCGCTACGTTTCATTTCGGTCCATTCTATTTTGCATCGGAGAAATACGTGAATTCCCGTTCGTTCTTCGCTTCTCGTTTTTTTGTTCGTCCCTCTTGACGAGTACGTCGCATTTTAATATTCGCGAATGAAGTGGGATAAATTTGCATACATCAGCCAGAATGGCCGACGGTGCTAGGCGAGCCGGTCGAAGCGTTCGATCTGGCCATACCTTTCTCGAGATAATGGAATGCACGGTGGCACGACCGTCGCGGATCATGAAGATAAACTTGGCATTTGGAAAGAGATCGAGGATGTAGGAGCCCATCTTCAGCGTGAGGGGATCCTTGTTGCACAATCTTGGCGCTGGTTCCGCGTGTCGCGCTATTATCTCCAAGCAGAATGCTGCTATAGCACTGTCCATTACCTGAATAAGGTATTCTCTGATTAATATTATTCGTTTTCCTAGATACCACTCGTCGAAAGATCTTGAAACTGGTCGAAACTGATTAACTAACGCTGGTTGATATTCTTTAAATTTTAATCTCACATAGTTGATAATTTGAGGCGAAATGAAAAGACAATCGTTAAAAAAATATTTACTAATAATCGAAAGACATACTTAGCGAGATACTCACTTCCTTCGAAATGCCCGCTTCCGAGAGACGTAGGTTCTCTCTTTCGGATTTCAGCCAATGCATCCTCATCTGTAGGATTCTGGGTATCACCCTGGTCTCCTGGCCACACCTGTCGCGAAAAAAAAAATCACTCGTGCATTGGTCTTTGGCAGAGGCGTTGATCAAGAACGCTCAATGCCAATCCTATCGGCCGATAATTGGCAATTTATCCACCGAATGGAACTCACCTGACATCGGGGTGTGCATCGAGCATGGCGCGCACCAGAGTGGTGCCGGATCGTGGAACGCCGCCGATGAAAATTAGCGGCATATAGCGATCGTACGTGTACCTCTTGTGATCGAACGGTCCCACCACGTACTTCTGAAAAAATATTCGTGTCGTTGCGTTAATAATTTGTTTTTTAACAAGTGCTGTGAATTAATTATCCAAAGTTTTGGAAATGTCAGATAAAAGAGAAGAGGCGAGCTACTTTTTTGCTTATCTTCTAAGGGAGTTGTGTAATTAAAAAGATAATTAAAACAGAGACGGTTAAGGTTCAATAATTTTTCGAATAAAAAATTCACCCATCCGTGCGAGAAAACTCGGTTTTATATTTTTAGGAAGGGTTGATAAACGATAAATTCTCGTGTAACAAACCGAGTGATGAAAACAGGCGATCATTTTTCCTTTAGTCCGATGTTGGTCGCTAACGATTATCATGGTTGTTAAGGTATCAGGTCGAGGATCGAAAGTTTCTAGTATCCACGTTCAAGGGAGCAGTTAACCGAAAGATTCTTCTAAAATTATGTGGGCTTGATTAAACTTAGACCACGAAGTTTCTGTCTATCTTACAATATCGTCTAACGAACGAACTGTTAGGGGATGATCTCGAACCAGGGGGCAAGATCGACACGCTTTGGATTTTGTACAGAGAAATCGGCGNACATGCGAATGAACAATTGGCGGGACAATTGATGTTACGATCCGTGTTTGGCTGTATCACGACTGCGATCTAGATGTAACGCTAGTTACGATCATATTATAGAATATAAATCTGTCCATACGTTAGAGAAAAATAATAAACGCTTGTTTCGATACATCACGGAATAATATAAATCATCTACGAAATTGAAACACGGAACCAAAGAGAAAAGAAATGTAAAAAAAATGAATGGAATTTAAAGAAAGACCATGGAATCGTTTAGTACACAGAACAAACATTTCCACGGTGGATCGCAGATGGTTAAGCCTGACGGGTACCATCGCGATTTCTCAACCACGCCATAAAATAAAACCTTGTTTTTAGGAATAAAGGCGCGTTGTTGGACCGACTCTCGCGTTTTACAATTTTTGACGCGCACGCCAGATATCGTCGTCAGTGGTGGCGTTGAAAAGAAAAGGAGCAAAGAGAATAAAAAAGGGAACGGTAAAATAGAAAAAAATAAAAAAGAAAAACTACGTTTCGCAATTAGCATTTCTCTTGTAACAAGGGTGGCTTCACTGTTCGGCCTGCCAGCAGTCGGCCTTCTATTCTCTTTCGCTTTTAGCCCCGAAGCACACGAAGGAAAAGTACGCGTGAAACTCAACCGACGCGATTTATGTTGCGCGGAGGGTGAGCCTGACAGAAACTCGTTTCTCTTCCGTTCGTCCGCGTTTCCCGCCAGGAACCTGCGAATACAGTCACGTTCGGTGTTTCGAGCGTACACGTATTCACGCATGTTGCATCTTCTCGTGTCCCTCGTTCTCTCCGTTTTTTTTTATCCCCTTCTATTTTCCTCTTCACCCGCTCGGTGACGCGCGCGCCCTAGAAGCTGTTGCAAAAAGGGAAAAGGGTCCGACGTGTTCGTGGAGAGTTTCGAGGCGAACAGCCGCGATTTCGTTCCTCCACGGGGGCGCACCTTTCACCCCTTTTCTTTTCCGGCTAGCTCGCTTAACGCTGGAAAAATGAACCAGGAGAAACGTAACGTTTTTAACCCGGGTGGATTATTCGTTCTAAAATGATTTTTCGTGATTATATGGAAGCTTAAACTCGTTACGGGTTAACGATTCGATTTTTTTATTCTTGTGAAAATACTCAAAGACGGTAGATTTCTTTGGGTAGGATAAAGAAGCGTTTAATTTTTCTTTCAAAGAAAAATGCAAAAATAATACAGTTTCTCTGAGAGGAAAGTGCATCTGGTCGTTACAGAGACACATTTTCTCTGCCATTTTTATGAGATCTAGCTGTTTGCTGTTCGGATCGAGTACAGTCCGTCGAGTTCTCTTTTAAAGCTGGCGTTTCTGATATATTATCTATAACATTTGAGTTGCGTTTTAATATAGCCGCTAAGGTTTTAATACAACGACGTACCCTTTGGCAGTAATCTCTTTGTTTCTCGTTATAGCGGTCTCTCGCTAGAAGTCAAGGGGTGTATGCTTCGACGAGAAAAGTTTCACCGCTTCGGTTTCACCGTTCACCCTTTCGTTTGGTAACAAGATAATTTAAGCGCGATCCATCATCGTGTTTTTCTCGTTTGCTCGTCACGCGAGCTCGTATCTTTAACAACGCGGATCGAATAATCGCCAGTTTTTTTTTTATTTTAAAATTTCTCTCCTCTTCTTGCAACTAGAGGAAGAATTTTTAAGTTGCTCCGCTTTATTCTTTTTTCGCCTTCGTCTATATTATTTTTCTCGATAGCACGTTTCCTTCTCTTGAAGAGAAAAGTTAAGAAGAAAAATATCTGAAAGAAAAATAGAGGAAGAAAAATAGGAAATATCTTGCTGTGTAGTTTGCTCAATTTCGACTAATTTTCAACGTTTCAACTTTCGGAATTGCCAAGTAATCTAACTCTTCTTATCGACTTCTCGGAAAGTAAGAAAGAGAACAAATTAACAGGAATGTCACGGTGACTGGAACTTTTCTCACGAAGTGAGCTTTTCCAGTTACACTAATCGCCCATTAAATCGAATAAACGCGTCTTTACCGCGTGTCCTATCGATCACTCGAGGCGGCGCAAAGTCGCGGCAAGAAAAGTTTCGCGCCGATAACTAGAGTCGATTAATCGGTTCGCAGTCGAGCGAAGGATCGGTCGAAAGTCACGAGCTCGCGATTATGACAGGACAATTAGCCGGATAAATCCGTGTCAGAGATTAAATCGCAATTTTCTTGATGTTTCGTTTCTCTTTTTCGACGTCTCCTCGAGAACGAGGTGACGGCATGAACTGACGCTGACGTGCCTCTCTCGTCGCAACTAATCTCGACGAACAAAAATCCAATTTCAAAGTTTCAACGGCATAAACGAAGTTCCAAGGAAATTTCTGCCTTCTTGGAAGCCACAATATGAGTTCATAGAGCGAGTTGCGTACCGACTTTCCTCATAAGCTATGCATAGGGACGCGTGGTACGCCTGTCAAAGTCGATGCAGTCTCGCTAGAACTTTAGCGAGATTCGTGGAAAATTAAAATTCACTCCGAAAATCTTCTGTTTACGCAGACTTATCGCGCTATCGAGTCGATAGATGCATCCAGCCTTCGTACTACCCTTTGATCGATTTTCTTTCGCGTCTCGTCAGCGTGTCCCTTGTCCGCAGTAATTAATTATTTTCATAATGGAGTTGAAAGCGTTGAAAATTCAATTAAAAGTTCTTAAAAGTACCAGATACCGGCGTGACGAGGTAAACAACATTACCGAGAGAAAGTAGCTGTGCAAAAATCGGCTGTTCCTCCGTGTGCGTTAAACTTTGCGATCTTTTACGCGAACACAAGTCGAACGAATGGATCTCGAGGCCAATTATCGACGGGTTGAAGGGATTTCTCAACGGAGAGTGAATAAAAAAAAAGAAAAAAAAAAAAGTCCTAAACCACGGGAGTGAGGTTTTTTTCGAGGCGGTTTATATAAAGAAGTTTATATAGGAGCCTGTATTTCCATTGAATTAGAAGGGAATTTTCCAAGAGCGAAGCGGTTGAATAAAAAAGTTTGGGAAATTTAATTGTCGTCACCTAGCCGCGGTGAAGACGGGTCCAGACAACCAGCAGGAAGAAGAAAAGGAACAACTGGAACGCGGTTAATTCGCACGATAAAGTCTGGCTGGCGTTGCTTTAATTGCGTCTAGCCTAACTCCGCCAGATCTCCATTGAAATTTTCCCAAGAACTCGCGGAAACGCCATGAGACGATCTATGGTTCACTTTATGCTTCGACGATCGAGCTAATAATTCGTTCCTTTGGGTTATCCGCTATGGAATGGCTATTGGGCGACGAGAGTTTCTCCTTGTCTGGCCTGGCTGACCTGTTACTACTGGATTCGGATCCTGAACGCTTCTACGGTTTCATTACTTTGCAATTTCAATATTTTTAATTAAAACGTGCATCGGCTTTTTTAATTTTCCGCAACACCATATAACTTTGTACCTCCATATACATATGTTTGTATTTATTAAATTTTATTTTATTTCCGTGGTTCAATCTTTGCGAGTATTTCTTCTCAAAAAATTTATCTTGTTACGAGAATAAATGTCATTGGAGATTAAGGTGGTTCGATGGTTATAAGTGGAGGTAATCGAGATCATGGGACTGAGGTATACGAATCGTTAATTAATTGTTTTCTCGATACAATTTACCATCGCTAACCGAATCTCTGGCTCAATATCGTCAGATAAATGTTTCGCACAGCTGTATGGAATTCCGGATTTCCAACGTTACCGTGTAACAAAATGATTTACCGAGATTACCAAAATTTCTGTAATTTCATGTATTTAGTTGATTAACGAGCCAACTATAAATATAGTTGTTGTACGAATCACAAATCTATCTTCTGTTCCAAAGGACTCGATTCTACAAGCGTGAGAAATTTTTAATCAGACTGAAACCGACAAACTATTTTCATTTCGCAACGAGATTGCTCATTATTTAATAACATAATCCCCTGTGGAGAACGCGAGCGAAACTGGTTTGCGCGTATATGAAACGTTTCGTGTTCATGGATAAACAGCTTTCATCCCTGGCGAGCACCCTGCAATAAACTATACAGATGTCGTTAATTTCCGCTTCTTCCAAGCACCGGTCTCGCCATTTCCCAGGCAAAATTTTGCAAGCATTCTTTGCACCACGGTCAGCTTGCTGCCTTATTGTTCGACGAAACGTGTAATTTTGTCATTTCATTCGTCGTGGAAACACATGGCCGAACAAAGTTGGCGGAACTTGTTTGCCCAGGCTTTTGGGCATCGATGATTGTTCTGGATACGATTGCGGTACCTAGCCACTGTTTGCAGGACAATTTCGCGAAAACTGGTATAAAACTAATTCGTAATTGCTAGCTCCGTCTGGCTGGAGCGCACGCTCGTAAATCGTCGATGCGATAACAGTTTCCTGGGTTCTGCGACAATTTCAGAAACGAATTCTTTTTAAATTATCCAACTCAAAAACTTCAACAACTATTTAAACCGACGAATACTCCGATTAGACTTTTATTTATTGATTAATTAGAAGATTTCAAATATATTTATAAATTGCAATAATTAATGAAAACAAAGAATAAACGTTGAATTCTGAAACGGAACACTCACCTCTTTGGCGACCATCATCGCCGTGGGCATATACTTCATCGAACCGCAAATGATGCCTAGTTGATACAGGGCGAAGAGCAGAAAAAGGCCGACGAAGCAGATGATGGGCCCTTTACGACCGCCTCGGCTGAGCAGGAACGACATGTCGTCGTTTCGAACGACGACCACGTCACTCGCGTGCACGTACTTGGACGTGTTTTGGGTGACACGTAGGTGAGCACCGATGCAGTCGTCAGGACCGGTGTGGTGGTTACGGCGGGCTACTCGAGGCCAAGGTTTCGGGGCCTCGTGTTCCCGGTTACGCCATTAGCTCATTGCACCTGTTCAACGAGAGAGAAAATCAGATTAGGTAACAGTGGCGTAAAGCAGTGTTTAACCAATTCTCTAGAACGACGTTTGCTCGAAACCTTTCATTAATGCATTTAGCATTAGTATCGGTGTGTTTTGTAATAATTTATTTTCAGTTTCTTTCTTTACGTTCACTGTTTAATATTATACGTGAATTGCATTTGAATCGTAGATATACTAGCTTCTTGGGAAATCTAGCAACCGTGTTTACTGATTTATGGTACGTAGATTTACAATTTTGGTTAGAGAAAATAAATAGAAGTACGATGCAAGGGGAAGATTATGAGAGTATAATGGTGCAAAAACTGTCGTACACAAATTCTGGAGTAACAAAAAAAAAAAAAAAGAAAAAAAAAATACTGAATATTTGGTGTATTGGTTCCGAAAGAGATAAACAGCAGAATAAATCGCGAGATTCTTGGTCGACCGTCGTTTTTGTTTCCTAGTAAAGCTGCTTCGGGAAGATTTACCATTAAATCGATCTCCTAAATCATTGCGGTTCCTGTGGATTCTGTTGGTTGAATCGAATATATTTACAACGCGATAAACGATTTCTCATCGGTGGACAGACCCGATGCGTTTAATGCATTACCGAATTACTTATCGATTCGAAGGAAATATACGAGACGTTAGATCGTATAAAATGCTTTGAAAATTTGACAATTACATCGCGTGAATTTTCTTCGCAATTTAAACAAGTTTCCTACGTTTTCTATGACTATTTTAGCTCTTCGCGTTTCATCGAATATTCCGATGCTAGGATAAAAGACGAATAATCTGCTCGAAGAAATCGCAACCGCTATCCTCCTACTAATATTTATCTTCGAACAGACGGAAACTCGCGCGAGCTATCATAATTTTCATTTGGATGGCTCGTTGCCATCGGCTCGACCCGAACCTTTGAGCAGTCCCTTAAACGCGCTTTTGATTTAGCTGTTCTTCTTCCGTTACGCGGCTTTGTTTGATGTAATTTATGAACGGTAAAGGAACCTCGTTACTTCTACGTAAGAATCACCGATGCATTAGCGCGATAAATCTCGTGGATTATCGAACAGCCGTAGCCGATGCACTGTTAGCCGAGATACCAAAAAGATGAACAGAGGGAAGAGCTATCTTCTTCGTCGTGTTTGAGCGGGCATCGTAATAATCCGATGAATCGATAGAGCTGAGCAAAAAACGGGGCCACGGTAAAATAGAA
The DNA here is from genome assembly GCA_019453375.1 of Ctenoplectra terminalis. Taxonomy (NCBI): domain Eukaryota; kingdom Metazoa; phylum Arthropoda; class Insecta; order Hymenoptera; family Apidae; genus Ctenoplectra; species Ctenoplectra terminalis. The sequence continues at coordinate 81,599 of SMSQ01019566.1, read as the reverse complement.
TTTTCGAAAGAGGATTTCGCAGCAACGGCGGTACTCGCCAACGAACAACTTGTTAATAATATCGTATTGTGTGCTTAAAGAGTTTCCAATACTTGGAGAAGATAAGCTTGCAAATTTCGTTAGGAAGTTAGTTGGCCGCGTTTATTCGATATTAGCCCGGCTAATGTATAAGTAATGAAATTGGAGCAAGTCCGGGAAGAGAAACTTACGAAAAGGAATTCTTCTGAAACGGATTGATTCGCTTTATTTCGCGACGCAGTTTCGCGCCACTTCAGCCAAGGCTCGCAGAAGAGAAAAAGTGAAAGAGCAAAGAGAAACTCAAGAGATCTATATCGGGGCGGATGGTCAACTGGTGATTCTTGGAATGCAGTTTAAAAAAAAAAAAAAAAAAAAAAAAAAAAAAAAACGGAAAAAGGAACGAAAGAACGAGAGAAAGAAAGCGCGAGTGAAGGATCAAATAGTACAGGGGGATGAAAACGGAAGAGGAAGTTCGTGCAACTGGGTCGTATACGAGCGACCTGTATCTATTTTCCGACGACAGCTTTCAAGGAGAGCTTTCCATTTCGCGCCTCGCCTCGCCTTTGACCTCTCTTACCCTAGAAGCCCATCTTTCCTCGCGCGATGAAAGATGAGGACAATCGCCACATATTGCTAGCTCCGTGCTACGCTCCAGTCTAACTCCCCCGTTCTACCTTAAATCCCCCCGCTTTTCTCGTTTTTCTCGTTTTCCTCGCTCTCCTCCAAATAAACCATCGCTTCGTTTCCTTGTATCAATACGATTGCTTTCGGGATTGGACGCCTTTTGTTGTAAAGTGCTATCTTTTATTCTGTCGATGAATTGAATCGAGGCTGGTAATGAACTCTTGAAGAACAGGAACACTTGTTACGAATGATTTGTAACATGGTTTACGAACATTTTTTTTTTCTTTCAAGATTTCAGTGTTGAATGTTCTTGTAGAAAGAAGCGACGGAAGAAAAATTAGTGCGATTACTCACACGGAAATTACATTTAAAAGCCTTAAAACGTTAATTCTCGTACAGCAGATAAACAGTGCGTTTATTTGATATTTCTATTCAATCGTAGCTGGGTGTTTGCGTTTCATCAATGGTCTTTGTAATAAGTGATTCCTTGCGCGAGTAATTTTAATTTAAATGTTTTTTTTTCTGCAATTCTTTGCCGGTAAAACGTCCAATTAGCGAGAACACGTTGAACGTTGAAACCTTAATCGCCTAAGGGTTCGTCCTGTCATGTTACATTCGTTCCCTTACATTTTTACACTAGCATTTTTTTCCTCTCATTGCTTACGAAAACGCAATTGAGGCTGATTCTCGTTCCTTACTTTTATATTTATGCCGCTTTTAATATCCACGAAGGGCAACGGTTTATTTCAGCGTACAAGGTGTTCGTGTGCAGTTCCCTTCGTTGAATTCGAACGAAATTATAGCGTCAATAAATGAAGCCGACTATCGATCCTTGTCTCTATCATGCTTGTTCCCTTGTTTAACCTTTACTTTTCCATTGAAATATCGTCTCTGTATAAAAGATGATAAACTTTAAAATTTGTTCGATTATGGATGAACGCATGCGCTGCGATAACTATCGTGGATAAAACAATGTAGTCGATAATCGATCGCTAACAGGGGAACCAATTTACATTCTTCACAGTTTCAGTTTGATCGAATCTTTTCCATCTTTTCTCTCCTCTTTTCCCTCCTCTGCAAAGGGTTCTGTTGCTTGTATCAATTTTCCGTTTTCGTTTTACGAGTCGCAACCCCTGTAAACGGCATCGATATCGGCATCGTTCTTCCTCGAACCTTTCTTAAATTCGACATTTGTCCACGACAGCAAGTCGTCGCTGCAAAATTGATATCGAGGGGATTTTGCTATCTGCTCGAAACACCATCGTCCCCGTGTATCACCCACCGGACGGTGGCAGATCGATGTTTACGATAGCGCTTGGTTGTTGGCACCTAGAGATATTGTTGCTTTTCGCCCCGGCGTTGAACGACAACTGCATCCTCCTCTGTGTTACACGCCCCTATCGGTTGTTGCTCGTTGCCTTTATGATCGCACGCTTTTGCACACTCGACAGGGTCCACTATGCGAGCTTTCTATTGTCCTTCGATGGACCAGCCTCGCTAGTGTTAATTAAAGCATGCTTTACACTCTTCCTCCGACATTTACGTTTACATGAACGCTACGTTGTTAACGTTAATGGTAATTTTCTATCGTGCTTCGATAATGGCAGGCAAGTTTTTTTCCTCGCATAGCGGTTAAAAATTAATTTTTTGCTTGCCTGAGCTTTTTCATCGTACCTTCTTACTTTCCTGGAATAATGGGTCGTGGTTTCCGCAGTTTCTGGCTTACGATAATGTAACAATCGCGGGATCACCGCCTGACACGCAATAATTCCCAGCTCACCTTGGAGCCAGGCACATTTTTTTGTGAAATTTACGGTTATTATGGAAGTGCACGATGCGAGTTCACGCGATCCGAATAAAAATATAAGTTTAAGCTGTAGGATTAGCATTACTTCGCACGATCAGAGGCTTACCCCATCCTTTAATTGTATCACGTGTTCACACCGCGATCGTGCACGTGCTTTTACAAAAAAAAAAGAAAACGATACTGTAGAATTTTGTTACATCATGCCATGGATTTCGTTCTACCTTCACCGCTCTAAATTGAAATCCGTTCGAACTAGCCGAACAGTTCTGCATCAAAGCGATCACGCGAGCAGTTGGTTATCGTCGAAAGCGTGAATCTATGATACGTGTGGGAGCTAGGCAAGTGTAAAAGGCTTGAATAGCTCGGGGAACGAGTGTCGGGCCCGAGGAAAAATTCGCGTGGCACGAAGCGTTAGGGAAATTCGGCGTTGCATGCGATTTCATGAGATATCGAGATCTGTCCGAAAGTAGTGCATGTCACAGAGAGCTCTTTGTCTCTATAATAGGAGGAGTCCATGGGGACACCTCGTCTCCTCAAACTCAATGAAAGAACTTCGATACCGCGATCGTTGATACGATATTCCAAGTCTTCAAGATCGCTTAGTTTCATTTTTTTTCTTTAGAACTGTTAACGATATTAAGTTAACGATGACGAGTTGTGGTTCGAACTGAATCGTAAAAGATGACGCATCTCCCCGGAGAGCGAGAAGTAGAGTTCGTATTTTTCAGTCGTTGTACGGGCCGACTAAAAGGAGCTGGGCTCACCGCCAACAACTTTACCCCTTGCTAAAGCTTCGATTTGAGCTATAACGCTCTTGAGCCGAAAGAAAGTATGCGTTTGATGCCAGATAAAAGAGTGGAAGGCGTGACACCAACTAAAGAGGGTAGCACTCGTTTCGTTTAGACAAGTTTAGCCGACTTTTTCCCGACAAACGTTTACCATGCGTGGCATTATTTTCACTCGAAATAATCCCATTAACAGCTTCGTGATTAGATTTTATCGACGCTTTGCACACTTCGGTCCCGTTAAAATTTGTAACGCTACCAGGAGGTGAACAGGGACCGGTAATTACACGACTCGTTTAGTTCTGTGTTCAAATTTGTCACGATACGGGCGAATTTTCCAACTTCTGCGTTGTTACGTGTCACTGCGAAAGGCTTCCTTCCTTTAAGTCGATCAACTGAACGAACGGACGCAAATTCTCGTAAGTTTAATGAAAGAAGTTTGGCACCGGCGAACTTTAAGCCGATATTCCAATCGACGGTCGTTTAACCGGTGCTAACGAGAACGAATCGATTCCTCCGGGGAAAAGGTCGAGTTTCCAAGGAAATTATGGCCATCGATTTTCTTATTTGAAACCTTTAAAGCGATACGCGCTCACCTTTTTACGCTTAACCGGACGCCCTTTTTTATCCGTCGCCATACATCGTCGATTCTATCTTCCTTCGTTGAAAACTGAGCTTGAAAGTGAGTAATACTCGTTCGAGGATACTTCGTTTCTCGAGAGATTCCAATCTCGACGCACAGACGATGGTAATTGCAGAAATTTTGAAAAACTCCAAGGAAAATGGAGATAAACTTGTTGACACGTGCCCACTCGAGTTACCTGTGAATACCGATTAGAGACCGCGACCAGGTCGGTTTATTAAAGTGTCCGGCCAGTAATAATTGGGAGTTTCTTTTATCAACGTTGCATCGTGCAATTAATTGTGTCGGAATATCTTGCGAGATGCAATCGTTCAATTTAATGTTAAGTATGTAGCGTGACATAGATTTTACCTGAAATTACTCTATTTCTCTTTTTTCCTTTTTTATTATATACTTTTTTCTTTATTTTTGCGAAGCAAAGAATTCATAGGAAAAACGTATCCGTGAATTATTCTTCGCCGCTTCATTTCCGAACGAAGATTCCTTAACTGCATTCATCAGCTAATTCTTTGTCACCTTAATTGCTCTTTCAATCGTGATACTCTGATTTTCTTCGCGCATTTCTCGGTCGTTAAATAACTGAACAGCTTAATCCCATCTTACTCGGCCCAATACCGTTCATTTATTAAGGAATAAAATTACGATAATATCCAGTTTCGAGGGATTAAATATATTTCTTTGTTCTTACAACATTCTCATCGATTTTACGTTAACTGTATTTTCATTATACTATATCAACGCAGAATTTATATCGACCAAAAAAGTTTTATTTATTCGAAACAAGAAATAATTTAAATTGAAGTCAATTATTATTTGTATTTCATTACGACTAGTGATTTAACGCATCCATTGATTTAAACTTCGATTAAGTCTACGTAGAATATGGGCTCACACAAATCTGCAGAGTAACGAACGAAGCGTCAGCAAGAAGTATTTCCTTCGAATGAAACAAACGGAGATCGTATATTCGCGGAGCACGGGAACCGTCTTTCCAAAAGTCACAGTAATTACATCGTCCGCGGTAATACGTCTCCTTCTCTCTCGCTGCTACGGAATTGAGATTCCAGCATTGACACGGAGAATTGCGGAAGCGGTTGGAACAGAACAGAGCGATGGAATCCGAAATGCGCGAAGCGTGATCGTCGCCAGTAGAGAGAAGGTACCTCCGGAAGACAGGTGCTGAAACGTAATACTAATAGAAATCGAAATACAGAAACAAAGGAGAAGATCTTGAGACGGTAATCGAAGCTCGGAGTCTGTGGAAATGGGAGTTGCGGGAGTTTCGGTGGAGACAGACGAAACGAGTCGCGCAAAAATAGGGAAGCTCGAATGGGGAGAAACAATTCAATAAGAATTACACGGAAAGAGAACAAATAGAATAAACGTGGAAATTGAAAAAGAATTCTATTTAAATATTATTGGATGTACATAACGCTTTCATCATAAAATGAATGAAAGATCATTCGGTATTCTGTTCGATAAAAAAGGGGAAAAAAGAACGATACCTTTCGGCATAGATCCAAGAGGCAAGCTTCGATATAGAAATTAACGAACGAGGAAAACGGAGACGAGAGAAAGATAGGCAATTAAATTGTTGCTAGAGTAAACCGATCGAGTCGCTGTGGGAAAGGGATGGTGGTGATCAAAACGGAAACGGAACGCGACCAGAAAGGGTGGAGATATGCAGACGTAGAAATTGGAGTTCTGATGTGGGATCCGCGAGCAGGGTTTGGCGTTGCTACATGTGTACGTGTGTGTACACGATCGAGGGAGGATGCTGAATTTCGACGACGGGGCAAGAAGCATAGAGAAAACGTACAGGGGGAAGCGACTCCGGTTCTCTCTGTACGGAACTCGTTGATGCAGCGCGTTAGTAGCAATCCAATTAATCGGCGGAGTCCGCGTGCGCTCGTACGTATAATGCAGCGGCCGTACAAACAGCGTCGTGCTTTCAGGTAGAAACGAGGCCGATGCGCGTATATTACCGCTGCAATATGTATTCCCGGCCGTTCATCTGGCGACGGATTCACCCCATTCCAACAATCCACCGATACTTCGTCTTTGATACGCGTACATCGGAAAAAACAGCGCCCTGGGAATAGGGACGCGGATAACGCGCATCGCAGCCCTTCATCCCTCCGTCCTCGCGTGTTTCTGCTGCTGTTTCGCGAGAATGCATTTGTAATGATTACGGCAAATTGACGTCACGGAGAACGGATAATCTGAAAATGCTGTTTCGGTGTAGCGCGTCGATACCATATAATTAGCTCTTGTGATTCAATTTTACCTCGCGTCGACAGCTCTGTGAGATGATTATTTGGGACTGCGAGTGAGCGCGCGACGTGAATTATGAAATATTAGGGATGTTCGTGGGGTGTAGTTTTGTGAATTTTGTTTGTTCGCAGAAAGTAACGGTGATGGTTTGTGCCCGGTATAATTGGTATATTACCCCTATTAATTTCAATTACGAGCACGGTGAAAATATTTCTGGTGCGAGCGATCCTGCTAGCAAACATGTTCCATTTTCACGATTCTTTCGTATACGTATCTCCGCTCCACTGGATGGAAATATCAAGAGAATTTTTGGTAATTGGCGCGATCGAATTTTTAACGCTGATACCATGCACTCCACGAAACGGGTGTTTTTTTGCGATCGGATCAACGAGGATTACGATAACCGTCGAATTCGTTTTGAAACTATAACGGTATCTTAAAAACAAGCCTGTGGATATCGGATAGGATATATACGGTTTTAATGGGAAACCGTAATTCATCAACGAACAGTAAATGGTGTCGCAAAGCAGAAAATCACGCGAGTGTCTCGGGCTCCTGATTAAAATAAGTAGTTGAAACGAACCATCGGGGTTCTTTTGTTTTGGCTACGCTTGGGAGACCGCATCGAACCGAAAATTAAACAAATTTCAAATCTAATTTTGCTCCACCACCCTCTAAATAAACTCGTTCGAGGCGTCGAGAGAAAAGGGTGGCGCAATGAAAAGTGTCGTCCGCCCTTTTTCGCGCAAAGCCGCGTACAATTTTATGACGCGTTTATATTTCTCTCGTATTCTCGTTCGCCCTTCTGTTTCGCGGCATTTGNAAAAAAAAAAACGTACTTGAAAAGTTGCAGACAATGGGGATAAAGTTTGATCCAGTGACACGCATTTTGACGCGCATGAATTGTCGATAACCGAAAACGGGAGCGTCGCCCTCATTTTCACCTCGTCTTCATTCCTAACCAGTCTTGTTCTTTTTCCTATCTCGGAGAAGAGGCAACGCCTCTTTGAATGACATATCGGGCAAAATGAAAGCCTTCCTCGTACCGGATGCATTCTCGCTGAATGAAGGCTTGATTACGTGAATCTCAGAGAAAATTCGAGGGCTGCCACTTACTGGAATATTTGCGCGAAAGAAGAGCCGAGGAGGTGGGGAAAGAGGAAAGAGAGAGGCGGATCGAGTCGACGAAATGGAGATTCTCGTTAGCGATACGTTTACGCAAAACATTTTTAACTCTTTCCGGGTGGAATTATCGCTGAAAGAGAGAAAAACGGAGCGTATCTCGATCGAACTCGTAAAAGTTATCGTAACGCGGCAATAGTTGCGATTTTATTCCTGGCTTTCGATTTTTCTGGCATCTGGCCGAGATATATTATTTTCGCCGAGAAAAAAAAGATCGATGTTTTTTTCTTCCGTCGTCTGTCCTTCGCGGAGAGACACAGAGTTATTAGCGACAGTCGAATCGATCGCGATATCCATTGTCGTCGGGACTAAAATGACGATTTACCGATGTACGAGAAAGTGACACGCAACGGTAGAGGAGCCGGAATGAATCGCATTGTTCTTGTTTCTTTTTATCATCGCGCAAGCGGGCCATTTGCATCAGTTACAGCGGCCGCGTTTGCTCGACCTCTCTCGTCCGTTGTTGTAAAACGCGATTCTGTTTCTGCTTCTCTTTTCGCAAGAAATGTTTGCTTTTTATCTTTGAAACTCCCTGTAAATAATTTCGAATACCGTGTGATTTTCTTAATAGCGCTGGTAACAAAAGACAAGGGACGAGGGAATTCTTTTTCTTCTTTCGCTTCCACGTTAATGTTTCGCCATAGGTTAGGGTCAGGTTTGGGTTAGCCTTGTTACCGTTCCTCCACGATTTGCTGTAGCTCGTTTTTCTGTACTGTAGCTCGGAAAAACTCTCTTTCTCTTCGTTGTTTTCTCTTTCGTCGCGAATTGCCGGCGTGTTACACTCGTAACCGTTTCGTCTGAAATTTTTCTCCCTAAACGAAGGTAGAATCGTAAGTCCCGCAGGACTATTTTAAACGAACTTAAAACTGTTAAAAGTTAGAAATTTTGTTCCATTCCCAACGAAACATTCACATTCTTATACGAAAGAAAATTTGTAAAAGTTTATAAATTTTCCAACGGTTCACCATGTTCATCTACATTTTCGGGAATTTTTTTTTGTCGATATATTAAGCGACCGAACAGGAAAGAAACGACCAACGAAAGAGGTGGCGGTGGAAAATAAAAAGCATCCCTTGTTCTTTCCCGCTGAATGCTGTCCAGCTGTTCCGTGAATCTCTAGCAGAGGCGCCTAACTTGTTTCAAACCTGTTCTGGAATATCGAACGCTCAGCAATAGTTTTCTTTTTTCACATTCCTCGTTTTTACAATACGTAACTCGTCCAACCTTTTACTTCTTCTTTGAACTGCCAGCGAAACACTGAACGATATTGGTCTAACTTAAAATCGGCATTCAAAGTCGTAAAATTTTTCCTTCAGCGGATCGACACAATCAAATTCGAATAGGAACTGGATTATTCAGGTTGATAAATTCATTGTTGAACGTGTTGCGACAAAGTACCTGCAGTGGTAATCTGTTTCAGTTAATAATTCAGAGGCACGAAGCGTTCAGTGATACTAATTATGCATGATAATACGTAAACGTAGCACGCGCTTACACAATACCATGATTAACGTAAAATTACAAGTTACTTGCTCTAGGAGCTTTCAAATTCTCTACGGGCCATGTTTGACACACATTAGCGCGCTGTTCCGCATGTTATCAACATGTAACGATCGATAATCGTGTAAAAATTTTATTGTTTTGAATCATTAATAAAATAATTATCATGATAGCTTTGAACGGCGAACAATTGATGAAACGAGTGTTAGATTCACAATTAAAATATCCTTCTTATACCGTTCGTTCAAAATAATTGCCCAACAATGTGAACCGTTCAACGCGGAAGTGGCTATCGAACCTGAACGATGGGACAGGTTCAACGACGTCACCGCTCAAAGAAGCGATTCCCCGTCGCATTTTTCTTCCTTTCCCAAACCCATTCACCGGACAATGCGTGTTCCGTTTCCTCGCCTACAGCTACTTCCTTTTTTCCTCGCGCGAAAATACACGCGCGCGCCCTGGCAAATTGGAATTCCAACCATATAGCCGCGTTTCCACTCTATTCGTTCTTCTCTTTCCGCGAATATTCTGCCTCCTTTTCCGAGAGCAAAGTCGTCTGTTCCGTTGCGACGGCCAGAGGACTGAAACGCGCGAAGCAGCCGACTAGACTCGACTTTGCCGAGCTTAACTGCGGGGAACGACCAGCATCGATGGAGTGCTAAGCTTTTATTGCCGACAATTCCGTCGCGCCTTAAGCTTTCACCGGATTATTGTCTTCCGTCGCGATTACGATTATTATTATTTTTATTATTATTAAGATTGACCTCGTTCCACGGCTTTTACGAGACCGGCCCGTGTCGTCACTCTTTTACCGCGATGTCATGGAAAACTCTCAGCTTGGACAATGTAGAGTTTTATACGATCCTCAATGACAGATCGGAAATGAAGTGGCCGATACTTGCTGTTACGTATGGAAAATACACGTTTCTCTTGTGATTCTTACGCGAATTGCCTCGATATCGTTGCTTTAGACGTTTATACGAATATCTGATAAACGTGGAATTGTCTATTCGTGAAAAACTGTCTATTTAGAACAAGACAGCACGTTTCGAGAATGAACGTATGGTCGAGCACTGTTGGGAAAAGAAGTTTTTCAGTTCTTGTTTTTTTCTTTTACATCAAAGTACCATTGGAAATGGATAGACAGAACAAATTACAGGAAACCATGGCAACGATACGAGATTATTTGTAGCACCGAATGAAAGTATCGTATACGTGTAATCAGGAGTGAGTAGAAAGCCGATAATTACCAATTTCAGATTGTTCTCGCATATTCGGTGTTCGTTTTAAAACGTACGATTAAAATTATCTGGGGAACCACTGCAACGACGAACGAAAATATTCATCTGCGAAGAAATAAGCGTCGCAAGAGTCGACAAAAACGTGGTAGATACGAGGGGATATGGAAAAATTATGTTTATATTCGGATTATATGAATTTATCGTCGGTTCAGTTCCCAGTGACGGTATTAAAATTGCAGGTTTTCAAACACGGTGCAGCGGTTTATTTTAGTCACGTATCGAAACTCATGTTTTCTGTTCCCATTTTTCGAATCTCAACTCTGGGTAATTTATATCGAAAACGTTTTCGATACATTGTAAATTCCCCTTTACCTATTAATTGCCGTTGAAATCAAGTTTTCGGCAATAATAAATATAACAACTATACTCGATTCTATTTTCATTCCTTCGGTAGGAAGTAGGAACGATGATTATTATTATCTATCAACGAAAAGTATCGACAACATCGAATCCATCCGTCAGTCTCTCCCAGAAACCCATTTATTTGGTTTATCGATAAACAGGTCGTTCCAATCTTTCATTCGATCGAAACGTCCATTAAAAATCAAACGTTCTCCGTATCGTTTTTATCCAAACGTTACTCGACAGGCCAACCCTGATCTGGCATAAAATTGATTTCACGCGATCGCGCCGATTGGACACGGATGGTTATTCTCTATTTCCCTGTGTCGCGATGCGGTTCTGTGGGGCCAAGCGGACTCGCGCATTCAATTTCGAAACTCGAAACGAGCAAGGGGTTTTCATTCCTCCTCCAGCCACCCCGTTCCATTTACTCGTTCGAGTTCTTTCGACCGTTAAATCTCCTTTTTTTTCTCTCTCTGTCCACGCGAGGTTCGGAGAAACTCGACTGACCCTGATATCGGACGTCCATGCCCATTTCCCCTTCGTGTCACCAAACTGTCGGTCTGCAATCCACGCACGTTTCTAATATCCTGAAGTATCCCGCGAAGAACGTATCTTCTCTTGCCGATTCTATTACTCGTTATCTAACGCCACCACTGCAAGGCATTGGCTTTCTTCGATGATTTTCTTCACGAAGCACAGCTCGCATCCCTTTTAACCTCTCACTGGCTACGTATCGCGAGGATCGCGTGCCATCGTGGGAATTGAATCTAACTCCATTTCGAACGGTATCCCTGTATCTTTCGTTTCAATTACTTACACCCTCTCGAAGATAACAATTCTGTCACGGTGAGAGAATTCGTAATTCGCTATGAAACGTGAAATTCATTTCTTCTTTTTTTTATTCCCACCTCTTTATATTTAACGAAGCGGTCATTGAACAGTAGACGGTAAGTACGCCGGTTTCGAGCGAGCAAAAATTTATTTCACCCGACTGTTTGTCGGTCGAACGTGTAACGCTAACGCGTCGAAGTTCATTAGCGTATAATCGATTGAACGGACGAGTCGGTTGTCGTGCAAAATTATGCGAGTTCCTAGGATTTTTGAACGATTCAACAGGGGGTTAAAAACATCCGCGTAATGCCATTAGCCAGCAATAATCGGATCAGCCGATGGGAAATCCCCGTGGAAACCAGATATTAAAATTACCTGATAAATCGGGGAAATCAGACGAAATAAAATTATGGTGCTTTCACTAATGAAATCCCGTCGCGATTGGAAATTCGAGACCTTAATTAAACGTCCCTCTGTTTATCCATGTATTGTAGATACAAAAGTCACGTTTCAAGCGTATCGTACCACGTGGAAAGTAGTTGACCGCTCGCGAGTTATTGTAGAAATTTAATTTACCTTCAACGTTGAACGAGTAGATACTTGATTTATTCACCGGACTTTTTAGCCTCGAGCATAAGGCACGTATTATAGGGCGATCCTGTATAAAATTGGTATTCAGCACATTCTAATGGCGCATTAAGGCTCGACGGTGGAAAATCGATCGTATCCCGGCCAGCTATTTGAAATTATGCAAATTCCTGGCTAACGATCGTTCTCCGTGATTAATATATGCGCCAGAGCTGACGATCGCGTTAGTAGTTATGACCTTGGATGATCGAGAAATACATTTGTTCGAATCACTAACTAAGCATACAGAAGAATCTTGTAATTTCTTATACCAACGATGATACAATTTTTCTACTCCGATCCCTGTATCTATCTATTCTACTGCTAACTTGACTTATATAAATAGCGATCGATCTTCCTACAAATGAATAATTGTCAGAACAACGAGGCGCTAAGATCCGTAGANCTACTCCGATCCCTGTATCTATCTATTCTACTGCTAACTTGACTTATAAAAATAGCGATCGATCTTCCTACAAATGAATAATTGTCAGAACAACGAGGCGCTAAGATCCGTAGGAACACAATCGTATTGCTTTGAATACGTTTCTCTGTTTTATTCGCCTTTTTTTTGTTTTATCACGCGCAGACCAAGTCGATTCGTACGGTTACTCGGCTATCTTTCATCGAAATGTTCGGAGCATAGTTCAGACTACGAAATTCGCAAGAACTTCCATGGAAGACGGGTAGAAGGACAGTAATTCAGGTAGTCCAAGCTTTTACCGTAAATCGTGTAAAAAATAAAGTGTCGTTAACGTCTTGTTACTTTTTGTTGGAACTATTTTTTACAGTCTTGAACCTTTGACCTGCGCGTTGTTTAAAAAAAAAAAGAAAGTAAAAGAGAACAAGAACGAAATAAAAAACGCAAGGCCATGCGCCCGTTTCGTACCTCAAAGGGGCAAAAATGCGATCTAAAAAGCACAAAGAAGAATGACTCGCTTAAAGCGGCACGTCTAACGACGTTTGTATCAATTTCGGCTTGGTTTCGCCCCATTTGCATTTTCGGAGATGGTCTTGTCTCCTCGAATAAATCTTCGTCCTTCTCTTCGTACGAGAGACACTTGAATTTCGAACGCGAGAGCGTTGAATTATCGCTAAAAAAATTGTCAGGAAAATTTGAAACTCGTTTAAAAGTGTACGAGAATAGGAGCACGAGCGTCAGCTACAAAGTCAGCGCTATTTTTCGTACGGCTGCCTATTAAAAGTTTCCCAGTGCCGCGATTCTTCTGAACGTCGACGAGATCGAGCACCATTTAACGTACAAAGCACTGACTTAAATAACACTGTTTGTCGTAACAACTTTGATCAGCTTCGTTATTCGAAAGGTTACAAGCGTCGATCGCGTTCCTTTTACCGAGCTGACCGTGTTGTATAAAATGATTTCATACAAAGTGGCAAAAAAGGCAACGTAACGAAACGTTCTTTATTTTTTATTTTACTCTTGTGTCATTACGTAGGAGGTACGAAATTTCTTCAGAAATGAAACCGCGTGCGTTTCGTTTACTTGGAAACGTGTCGCGTTAATTACCGACTAAGCTTCAGATTTTAATTCGTTTCGACCGACAGCGGGAATAACTCTTGCGTATTTTGCGAATATCGGGTGAGGTCGGGTGAAATGGCATTTTACCGTAATTGAATCCCAGACGAGAGGATACGAGATCTGTTCGTTCGACTTTGTCAACGGTGCGCATCGGAATAATCATAATGGTTAGACGAGTCAGCGAAACGTTTGTGTTAAGAATATCAAACTGAATACACGGTTGGATGGAGAGCCCAATTTGCGCTTTGTCGAAGAAATTCTGATTCGAGCTCGCATCGCGGTCTATGAAGAGACGAATAAATACCGAAGAACGAAATATTCCCGGGACAAGTTCTGAAATCGAGCCACGAAAAAACCCGGTTGGTTGCTCCGTGCTCGCCACCGAAGTTTCTGTTGATTTATTCGGCTTGAATCGCGAGGATTAAAATTCGTACGGATTAAAATGAATTAGTATACGAGATATCGTCTATTCTTTGCGTCTCGCGAAGCCCCTTAATTCCCGAGATTAGGAACGTAATAGAAATCGATCGTTGGTTAGCTACAGGTCGTTGATACTTTGACTTGTGTCGAAATATCAGGAAATATGGGAAGCGTTTCATCGTCGAGGAACAATAAGGGAGAGCAGGGAGCGAGAGAACGTGTTGACCGGTCTGAGGCTGGCACAATTTTTCAATACCGCGTGCGGCAAATATCGACTGTCGATTTTCTCTTTCTCGTATCATTCTAGTCAGCAGCCCTTGTTTCCTTTCGTCGTATCGAGGCTCGACGTTGCGCGTCGCTTTCGTTCTGCGCTTCGTCGATCCGATTGTTTCGAATAAAATAAAAAAAAGAAGAAAAAAGGGAAAAAAGGGAAAAAAGAAGAGCGTCGTACAAAGCGACGAGTAATTAGAACATCCGCCAGTCGTCTGTGATATTTGAACGTCGATTTCATCGTAGCCGGCTATCAAACCGCTGGAAGCACAGGAAACAGGAATCAACTGTTTTCTATGATGAATTTTTCACGCGACGTTCGACACCTCCCTTTTTTCATCTCTACCTTTGGCAAGAATTCACGACGAAATTCGTTTCAAATATAAAATATAACACGATGTATCACTCGTTCCATCGATCTTCGATTTTATCTGGAACGAAAGTATCAAGGGAACAAAAAACCCTTTATACGAAGACGCCGAACCTGTAAATTTCATGCACTCTGAAAGTTTTTGCTTCGAATTTATGAAATTCTCAACAAGATTGAATTAAATTCTATATCGAGTCGAGTGCGATTTAATTAAAGGCACAATGGAACCGTAATTTAGAACATAAAGCTGTCGTTGAAAACGCACGTTCCATTTTAAGGGAGCATCATTCCAAGCACCGAACGATAATTGGATGTTCAAGGAGGGATCCGACATTTTTCGAGCCGCTCGTCAGAAAGAAACACCGTTGTTCCAGTTTTATTAAACGTCAAAAGCTCGACTAGCTGAATATGAGAATAGTTGAATTAATTGCGCGTGTTGCACGCGTGAAGTAGTTGGCTGGTGTTGCGAGACGTGTCCGAGAGAAATGCAGCCAAAGCCACGTAACCATTCGATGCACGTGACCTTTTCGAATTTCAACAGTCGGACGTTGCACGCTGTCCTCGATCGACGAAAGTTTGCGAAATCCTGGCTGAAGCATTTGCTTGAAAGCCACTGGCGAGAAATTCTATCGAACTAGCTCCGAAAAGCGTTGTAGCGCTAAGGTTAGCCTTACCAGATCTGGAACGAGCGTTCATTCGTTCGAGAACGTTTATCGAAGCTGGTTATTGAGATAATAAAAAGGTTCAACTGTAGCGAACTGGCTCTCGTTAACAAATAAAGTTAAGGAATAAAAAGTTAGATGAGAAAGCCGATGAAGTTTCGTCGTTAACTGATCGAAATTTTCTCGAAGCAACTATCGGGAAATCGATCGCGAATGGAACGACCGAGGAAGGTGGTATACTCGAGTTTCATGTTGTATATTATGTAGGATAAAATTTACATGTTCTGAAATTTACTATTTGCGTCGATGCCAAAAGGCATTGCAGCTGTCGCTTACAAGGACTAATTTAGGGACAGCGTGTCGACTGCCTCGAGCGATTTGCGATGCTCGTGCATGCATCGATTGCTCATAAGCTATCCCCGTAAGCCACTTGCGTGGTTCGTGATTAGAAACCACGTAAATCGAAGAAAAAACGAGCCAAAAAGTCAATCGAATACGCTAAAGAGTGGTAATGTCGAAAATTCGTCGTGAACGTCGAGAGGTTCGGTGGGTAGCCCGCTCAACGAGCATCGATTAATCGTTAGTTAAACATTTAAGGCTTATGAAGGCCCATCGGGCTGCCGGTTTAATTGAGGACGATTCATTTCCTGCCGAATCGGGAAACGGAAAGGCAACGCGTATATGCAGGCAATATATCAGAGACTGGTGGAGAACGTGGCTGCGAAACAGACACGAGAGCAAATAGTGGAACGAGCTCGTATTGGGTCAGACAGCATTTTGGACCGGAGAACTGGCTTCATATAATATCGTTGCAACGACGGCCAATGAAAGAACTGTGTATTCGTTGAAGCAAATAAATATTTCTCTTAATAGATTTTAACCTGGAAATTGTCTCCTCAGAAATTTATTATCGAATAAATAAACGTCTATTCTAAAAATATCTGTAGATTGATATAAATTGTTTTATATAAATTATTTCATCGAATTATATCTTTCTCAGTCGTGAAATATGACGCCCAGCGTCCATTAATTTTCGTTTATTCGATGAAATCGAAAACACATATGTGATTTATCGGATCCATTGGAGAGCAAAGGGAATGCACCTAGAGTGCATTCGTTCTATCCGAGACGGAGCAAGCGTTCTCGGGTTTCCCTTCCGAGGAGCATTCGAAGATGAGGAAAGAGTATAGAGGAAAGAAATACGAGGCCAGCAAGAATACGATAGACTAATAAAAGGGCGAGAAAGAAGTATGCCTCGCGAAAGAAAAAGATTTGGATTTCGCACGAGCTACGGCCAACCAAATTCTTTGCCAGAGTTTCTACCGATCGAAAAGAATATTCAAACATTTCGTTCGCGTTTCAACTTTGAAAAACCTTTTCCACGCTACCGCCAAGATATGGGAATGAAGTTTTATCCTACATTAGGAATCTCTCAAAATATTCAAGAAAATCATAAGAAACGGTATCGAAGTTACCTTCTGATTTTCGTAAAACCTCTACAAGAAATCACTTTCTTCGATCATTCCTTTTCTCAACCAAATACAAAGTTACAAGAAAACGCTTCAACGGCAAACTCTCTGTGACGATTTTAAGCGCGCTGCCCCGCGAAATGGAGAAAGAATTCACACACTAGGAACAGGGACGAGCTTTAAGAGAAGACTGTCGCGTAGATTCTCCGCGAGATGAAAACTTTCCGGTGTAAATCCGTCCGGTTGGTGGATCGGATAAGCTGCATGCCTAATCCACCGCGTCAACCGGGATTTACTGCGTTTTCCAATGCACGATCGAACCGAGGTGGTGTCGTTCATTGGCGGCCTTTACCGTCGTACCCTCGCACTTATCCGACTGTCTCGACGAGATTTACTCGTAACGCGCAGATGGAAAAGTTTTCCGGGTAAACAGGGACCGGCGTGAACTGCTATGGATAGTAGGTGACATAAATTTTCGCTGTACCATCCTCTTTCGTCTTGATCCCGTTCGTCTCCGCGCTTATTTCCGTTTTTGCTCGAGGTTTGCGAGCTCTCCTTTCCGAAAGAACTTTCAGTCGCCGGAGATTGATACTGTTCTCGTTGCACTCGTAACCCTTTATTTCGCTCGCGAATCGCGCGTCTCGTAAACGTTTCACGTTTATCGCCTTAAAATCGGTATTTGCTTCATCTTTTTTGGTACGCGGGACCTGCAGATCTACGTTCTATCGAAACGTATGCGGGTAATTATTTTTAAAATAAATTGAAGGGTTTCGTGTAGTGTTAATCAGTAAGCAATATTGAAACGTAACGATTCGGAGCTAACCTTAATCAAAGTGTTATTATTCATAGTTAAATATGAAATCAACCAGCAAATAATTAATACAATTCACACTAAAAGCAGTATATATTCCGCTGCTGTGGTTCATTAATCAATTTCCATATAAAAGTCAAAAGTTTAACAAATTTTATTAAAATAATACAAATCACCCGTGATGATTACTTTTGTTTTCATTTAATTTAAAAGATATATAGAACCCATTGCGATTGTTATATTTGTTTTAAATTAAAATTACGAATTACAGTGTTTACTTTGCTCGCCTTTATTTTATTCTAATTTAAAAATTACACAGCTGGCTGTTGCGGTAGCTATGTTATTTTTAAATTAAAATCTTGATGAATTATATAGCTGCCAAGTTGACTGCTCATGATTTTATAAAATTCGATTCATCTGTTCGTGATTTTTAAAAATTAGTGTTGCGGCTTCAAATAATTTCAGTTTAAATCGACGAACGATAGAAGTTAAAGAACGAATATTTTCTCACGTTGGTACCCATGGTTTCGTGATTTCCGAAATCCTTCTATGGAAAATTTCATTCGAAGCTCCTAAAATTTCGCTGAAGTTACCGCCGATTCCTATTGTATATCAGCAATTTAATTATCATTGCCTAAGCTCGTGTATAATAGTGGGAGCATTGGGTTTCGTTTTTCCCTCCTGTTTCCCTCGAATCCCAAGTCGCCGGGTTTCCATTTGAATTCACCCGATCCTTAAATCTTCCCGATATTCGTATAATTGGAGGAGAAATATCTGTAGAATATTCCTGAACACAGGCAAGACAACAATTCCGGATATATTAAGTTCCGAACTTGCGGCGCAAGCATCTGCTGCTGGATTTTGCCAGAGGTTGTCCAATTAACGAGGTTTAAGTTTCTGCTATTGTAACTGATGCGAATGAAGCATGGATCGCTCGAAGGAAAAATATTATTTGTCGGAAGATTCGTGTTCTTTATTACTTGTAGCGCACGGTATCCTCGAGTTTATACTCTTCAATTACTTAAAATATCGCGGATGCTTTTTCCGAAATAAAATTTCAAAGTTTATCGTTGTCAGTACGAATAAAAACGCTTTCAGGCCGCAATAAAGATGTCGCTGGAGGATATCCGCGAAGGTAAGAAAATTTGTCAAGTCGAGAAAGGTTCAAAGGGCACCGTTCCAAGTCTTCTTATTAAACTACCCCTTTATTTGACAAAATAAGCTCGATCTATCGTTTCTGCGTACTGCGCTTCTATCGATTTTGCGTCTATCGAGGATTTCAATGTTTTATGGAGGAACGACGACACTCGGAAGGATATCCGGCGCACGTATGTCGAAATAGTTCCCATAAATAGGGATTCTGCCTAGTTGATCCCGCTGTATTTCTATGCACTTCCAGGCTCCCTTGCCGTTACCTCCTAGGATACCAAGTTTCTGCGTACAGATATCGATCGGAGCTAGAATTAGTCGACGATCTTTGACACTCTGTTATCTTTCCCACTTTTCTACTCTACAACTCGTTACACTTTTGTTCATATCTTTTTCCTTCAAATGTTATATCCGTACATCACATAACTCGCATAGTAACGTTCGACTTCCGTTAGAAACAATCGTACGCGAACACAGCCATTTTTCATTGGCAGCCAGCAGTGGGACAGAAAAGCAATTTAGCAGAAGCAATGTTTCCCGTCACTAGCAAAATCACGGTGAAATCAGGAAATCAATTAATTATAATTACGACACGTTGCTTCTTTTTTTATCGTTTTCCCGCGGACGAGCAAAGAAGAGAACACGCAACGCCAGTGAGTGTTATTAACGTTCGCTGGTCTGCGCAATTTCCGAAACGTCCGCGAAACAACGTTATCTGGCCGACACGATTGTTCATAATTCATTGTTTATTCGTACAAAAACGGAGGCACTTGTCACGGGAATAATTCGTCTCGAAACAGGATCAGGATGACGCTTGATACTCCTCGCGGAGAGCCTTAATTTGCGAGCACACGACTCGCCTCGAGACTTCTATTTTTCTCGTTCTTACCGTGCCCACGGGTAGCTGGTAAATTTAATTAAGAACTTCGCGATAGCTCGAGTAAAAAGAAACGCCGCTTGCCACGCTGTGAGCAATTTTCCGCCCTCTTCCGCACTCAGTAATGTTATTCCATTTTTTATTTCCGCACCGTTGCTGCTTTTCTCTTTGAGTTCCGATTTTTCCTTCGTTTCGCCACCTTGGCGCGTTCGAGACTTAACGCCCCGGCTATCGACGAGGAAACGAGCAATTTCGCGGCTCAAAGGAATTCTTGCCACCTTCTCTGCCCTTTGAACGAAATGTCTTTAATCATTGTGAAGAACTTTCTCTGGTTCGCGCCTGTGAATGTTTTCTGATTTCGTTTGAATACTCATCGTGGGTTTGGCTTAATTCTTTATCTAATCCTTTGTTCAATTGCCATCATGTTTTTTTTTTTAATAATTTATACTTTATTTATATCATTCGATCCGTATCTTATAAAAACTGTCACTTTACGACGTGAGATTAATTTGAAACGTTTTTTCAGAGCAGCTCCCGATCGTATAGCAATTTTTCCATCGTCGGAATATATTCCAGGATGGTCGATAAAAAGCGTAGTATAACGGCAATTGACATGGTGGCATTCTCGATGAAATGGTAATCGATAGTCGTAAAGGAAGGCAGGAGAAAAAGCGTAAAATCGATGAATTCCGCGATACTGTGACACCAAGACGTCGTAGAAGGGAAATTTATCGTCTTTTAACAACACTCGCGTGTATCGCTGCTGAGAATATTGTATCGTATCGGCCGACATAGTCTTTGGAACTATCGTCCATAAGTAAAGGTGCTCGAATTCGCTAACACGATAAAAATTGAGCTACTTAGGAAACCGATTTTCTCCCGTCAAGTCGACGCTTCGCTGCTCTCCCTGCTTAAAGGCGTCATGTAAAATTAACGGTGGGAAGCAGCCGCTTGCAATCTCCTTTGAGTGACAACGACACGAACTTGCGGCACGGAGCGGGCGTCAAGCGCGCAGGGAAAGATAAATCATGTGTATTCGATAATGGTGTGAACATTTAGCCAACCGTTACGTACATACATCTTTTAAAATCTCGGATTATAGATTTCAATTTTCTACTTAAAAATAAAATGCTACAATTGTTCGATTTAAAAATATCGATCTGTTATTCCTCGATATGATATTTAATTAATCGACGTCCATCCGAACGAAAATTCAGAGTAATAAACTGCTTTAACGACTCGAATATTACACCGTGATAGACAAGCCGATCCATTAGCGATTCGCGAGAAGGGAAAATGCAGGAAGCCGGCAACTTCGAACGTCTTCATTCTCGAGGAAGAACAAGCCTTTACCTCCAAGATCCGTAGCTGTTACTAATCAAGTAGTCAAACAAGAGCATAGCTCCATCATTCCCAAATTAACATCAGCGACCTGGTTCTGCTATAGAGAACTGCACACCATCGAGAGGCTGTGAAACCTTTCCGTCGTTATATCGATCCTCGGTAGAACTGTCGAAATAAGGGTGAGCACTGTAAGGAGCAGCCTTTAAGAAGAGGTGGGAGAAGAGACGACGTTAATGAATAATTCAGACGATGATTTGCATGAGCTGGTGCAAATGTCTGGACTTCGTTTTGGTTTCACCTCGGCTGTGTACTAATGGCTCGGCTTTTGCGCTTCGTCGACGTCGGTGTGTCGCGTGTTGCGTGCTGAAAACGAACCTCCAGCTTTATTACCCTGCTGCCGTAGGCAGCTGCGAGTTTTTGGCTGGAGCCCCGGTGTCGTCCGACCAAATGAATAAGTAAGTCCAGGAAATGGGCTGTTTTATTGAGCTAACGCGGGCAATTCAATCCTAGAGAAGTGGAAACTGCGCGGAGGAAGATAATAACGTTGTGAGTAGTTTGTGCGAGAGAAAAATTGGAAGAGTTCTGCTTTTGAAAGATTCTCCGAGAATAATTCTTCTTCTCACGATTTTTGCGTTATTTCGAATATCATTGATAAAATAATACACGCACGTGGCGATTAAAATAACTGTCCTTGCAATCCTTGCATTAAAAATATTGCATTACACGTCGGTGGAATATTAGAAAGAGAAAAAACTCATAGTTCTAAATTCTGTCGTATGTAAACTGTACTGCTGCCATCGTCACAGGTGTAATCCATCATAAGCATACTTCGGGTAGCTTTGGTCTTGTCTTAGGTGTAATTAAATATGCATTATGCTCGGCAAACAAATTAATCCCATCCCTTAGTCGCATGATAAGCGTTGCAAGGCGTACGCATCCTTTCGTACGCGTTTCGCTTTTACGAAGCGGTGAAAAACGCAGGAGCTTTCGTTGACTTGAATAGTTGATGAGACAAGAAAGATAAACGAACATCGCTCGATTCTCGTCTTTCGGTTTACTTTCGCGAAAGTGTACTCCCTGTATTATACGAAGGGTCTCGGACACGCTTCCTGGAAAATTCTGTCAAAGCGTTTCATCGTACTTCAAATGGTAAAACTGTAATCTAGAAAGGCGGCCGAGGCACACGAACAGGTTTTCCAAGCGTGTTTCATCATCCGCGAACCAGATCGGTGACAGACCGTCGAGTAGACGATTCGCAAAAGTTGCTTCGTATGGTCATTGCGACGAGTCGAGCGGAAAACCGCGAGCTCGGCAAACCAGTCCACGTCAGTGTACAGTCAATCGATCTTCGTGTATCGAATGTTTGTCCGTTTCACGAAAGCAGAGCATATAAATTCAACTTGCACAATTGATACGTGTACGCACGATTGACGAACTATAGAAAAGTACGGGCTAATCCTGGAATTAAAAAAAAAGATGCAATTTTCCATGATAGGTTTGGCAAGATTCGCTATCTCCTGGAGGAGATTGCACGTAACCAGATTGGATGGAACAATAGAATCCTGAATGCTCGATAACGCACGGTAATGGAAATATCGAAGGGGATTGTTTCGGACTACGAGTGCTTTTCTTATATTATATAACTAGCAACTTCTATTTAGCAAAGGATAACGATCGTCGATGATTGGTCTAAGAAAGGGTTTATTCGTCTCATCATTTTTACCGAATATTCGCGTATCGTTTCCCACGACAATCTTTGCCGATTCTTCGCTGCTTTCGAGAGCCAGCCGCACCTGTTGAGCTTATTAACAAAGTGGCCGCACGCCGGTAACGCGCCCTTTGCGTTTCTCACCATCTTCGCTTCGCTTTCAACCTGTTCGCAACTCGATCTAACCGGTGGAAATTTAAAATTCTTATTCCAACTAATTTTGGTGGCCATTTGTTGGTCGATACACCAAGATTCACTCGACAAGGAAATATTTGAACTACTCGTGGCAAAACATTTATATGTATTCAATTAAACAGAGTCAATAGCCTAACCGCGTTCGGTCAATTTGACTTTCTCTCTTGAACGAAGCGTAACTTTGATCGATAGAAAGTGAAACCTGTGGTGTCTTCGGATCTTCGTGCTAGCTATTTTAAGCGTTCTAAGAAAATATCTGAAATCTTTGAACTTTGATTGCGCTTCCAAAAACTATTTCTGACCTCTGGTCAAAGTAAGAACGACGTACAATATTCTTGGTTCTATCGCGGGTTGAACGGTTTATTGTTTGTTCGAATTACAGGCAAAGGGAACGTAAAAGCGAAACGGAACGGTAGGAGGAGGCTCAACTCTCAAGTCCGTTGCACACGTGAATTCGCAGGGCTTTTGTGTCGACGATCATTGCCAGCAACACCTAAGGCAACTCGATGCAGGGATTTAATTAGAGAGGCCAGACCGGGTGGATCTCTTTGATGAAAACGTCGGCTGTATATAGTCCTCCCGTAAATTCGACAGCCCTATTTCTCCAACGATCTACAATTTAAGTTCTCGTCATTGACGCTGACAACAAACGTTTGTTCCGACATTCCAAAAACACGATAACACGCGTAAAAATCATCGTTTGTTCTAAAGGAGCGTGGAAACACAATGTTAACATCTCTTCGAAGCTAGAGTACGGGGTAATCGCGTTAAAAAGAGTGAAATTTCAGCCGCAAAAGTTTTGTTAAATTCGAGAACGATAGAGACACTGGGTAAGGTGGAACGTTGGTGGAAATTGTGAAATTTCGGTGGAAATTTGTGGCAACCTGATAAAAAGGTGACACAGAATGTAATAGACGAGTAATCTATTAGCGGGAAATTTCGCTGGGAAATTTGCCGACTGGAAAACGGAACGGCAGCGACAGCGAAATCGCCGATGCGATTCTACGGAAGAGATTTAATTGGCCGTTAAGCGACCGTACGCTCCGGCTCGATAGGACACTCTCCTCGTCCAATTAACGCTAATTACACTTAACTATGATAATAACGATGTACGCGCGGTGATCTTCGTCGAAAGTCGAGTCAAACACCGAGTGCCTTCGTCGTTTCGTTCCACCGGACGAAGCAAAAAATCGTCTGCCCTTAACGGGAGTCCTCCAGAGGGACACTAAAACGAATTAAAAATAGAAGCTTGGTAGAAATTGCTACATTTAGAACTTTGAAACAAATTTCACAAGAAAATTCCATTCGTTTGACCTACTTTTTTTTAATCGAAACACTTCAAAGAACCAATATAGAATACAATGTTGTTCGAATGTCTACCGATAGCGATTTTTCAGTTCCAGAGCTCGATAATTAGCTCGAAAGCCAGTCAATCAAAAGGGTACCGTATCGAAATTATAGGAATCGTGTAAAATTTACATTCCACATTGGTTGACATACGGTACGCACTTTGCTTCGCGTCAAAACGTCACGCTACTGGAGCAATCTCGTATAAAAGCGATCGACTGCGAGCCAGAAACGTCCACGACGATGGGAATCACTTTAATTCATTCAGTTTCTGTTTAATCCCCGACGTACAGGCGCCTTTATAGGTGGCTTGCATAATGCATGCGCGTATTCGCGTGCTGACCCACGATACGTTCGATCCGATCGCTTCATCAAAAGCGTGAACAATGTTTCCCGTCGAAAGTAAATCGGGTGTGATAAAAATCCATTTAAAAATTGAACGGTACAAATGTCGCGTCGCTTCACGCGGTTACGAGGAATTTATCAAACGAAGAGTCCATGTTACGATCTGCACAGGATCGTAAATTCCCGTAAATATTGCAAACCATTGTTTGTTCTTGCTACTGGCGAACTCTCGTTGCAAATCGTTAATCGTTTGCACTCGCAAATTCGCAGCGCATCGATGGTGGTTCGTTTCGATTTATATAATAGGGTATTTGGTTAAAGAGCAATGAAACGTTTCAAGATACGAGCCTGGCGAGGAATTACGCGACAACTACACCGTTAACGCATCTTCACGAGGAGAATTTGAATTGGTCCGCGTAATGGTGTAATCAACCAATGAATATTAATGCAATTGTTCAAACACGGAAATATCGTTTCGATGCGGCGTTGATAGTGGCGTATTATTGTTCAAAGTAAACAATGTTTTAACGCACAGTGTTTGCTAACCGGTACGTGAGATCGATCGAATACCAACTAATTAACGAACCCCGGCTTGCGGTTCTGCCATACCGGACAGCATCGGAGCAATTAGGATAGCCTTGTGTCTGCGAACAATATCCTGTTGTTGCTTACACCGAATGATCGGGGTTATCGTTTTCATTTTATGATTCGCGCTATATTTACCATCAATTTTTCCGAAATAAAATATACTATAATCGTGGAAAATATAACTTGTTAAATAAATTTAATCTCAGATACGGAACAATTTGAGTTCAACAAACATCCGCGGGAAAACACTGGAAAGTAATTTAAAATCCTGGAAAATTTAATTTACAAATTTCATACGCCAATTGAAAAACGTTTTTACTATTTGTTAATTTAAATTCTGCATCGATTCTGGGGCTAACATCGCGGAGGATTAACAACAGATTGATCGTCGCGAATGACGGTGTCCGGCAGAGACAGGCTCAACTCCGGGGAACACCTAACGGATCGAGCGAGCTTCATCAAAGTCGAAAGCGGCCAGCCGGCTATGTTTCCTTGCCAGCGCTGCGGAGTGCACATGACAAGTGTTAATATCTGGCGAGGAGGTCGAAATTTTCAACGGAGGCCTGGCATAAATCGTGCCGCGTGCTCCAGACGGTCTATTGTTTTTGCCGTTTCCTCTTGTACGTTCCGGAAAGGTTCGCGTTCCACCCAGGATCTTGTGCCATGGCTTTCATCGACGTTTATGTGAAAAATGGCTCCTGATTTTCCCTCGCTTCTTATTTATTCACGGAACACATATGAGATTAAAATTGCAAATTACGTTGGAGAAATTGGAGAGCTTTAAGGTTTGTAGAAAATTTAATAATGCGGTAAGTATTGAAGCGAACACTTGATCAGGAATAAGAAATATAAAAAATGAACCGTAACGATTAATAATTCAAAGAAAAGTTATTCTCAAAGGAAACAAACGATCCATTTTAAATGGGGTATTGCAAGGAGCTTGTCGTTTTCAACGCGTTCAACGAGAGCTTCGCGAAATGGAACAAATCCTTCGTAATTATGGTTTAAAGACGAAGATGGAATGGGGCTGAAAATTTTAAGATCCCTAGACGCCCATCGTCTGATTTTAAATTATCATTTTCGATGACTCTGCCATTGTGGATATTTTTTATTTTCTCCATACATTTTTTTTTTTTAATTCATCAATTCTAGTTTCTCGGTTTCTCAGTTTTTCACGATTGGGCACATTGAATAACGTTGCCAATTATAATTTCACCTACAATTTAAATTCAGTGCTTCGATTGGAAGCGGTAAAAATTTCAAGGGTTATATGGGGGTCAATTCTCAAGAGTAGCAGCGGAAATCTTGGCTCTAATTTTTCTTCCTTCCGGAACGATAAAAAGAAGACGAGAAAGATTCGGTCCGATGTCCTCTTATGTTCCTAATATTTTTTCAACATTCTTCTGGGAACGATAAAAACCACGAATCAGAGAAGGAGAGTAAAACGAATAGTTTCTGCTGGCTTTCTATCTTCCCGAGGTTTTTTCTTATCCCACCTTTCGAGAAGAGAATAATTAATCAACGTCAGCACGCTCTGCTCTTCGATCGGCCGAATAATCGCAAGATTACAAAAGAAAGGGTACGTTTTTCAGAAGCAAAAACAAAGGAATGAAATTCAATCGGTCCGAGGCTTTCTGCTTGCCACGCGAGTGCCACTTGACTTGGAAAGCAGATATCGGGGGCGAGTATGTTTATGAAACTCCTAAAATTAAACGTACCGTAGGATTCCGTTCTTGGCGAATATTTGGGCCGTCTAATTTTGCCGTTCGTGTCATCTCTGAATATTTAAAGAGTACAGATTACCGATATAAAATTAAACAAGGAAACGATTATTTTTAGAGGAACTAACCATCTGGTTGAAATTTTAATTAGGTTGGCAGAGGCTATTTAAAAGTTGACACGGTAGCGATACGGTCTTCCCCCTTGTACCAGTTTTAAAAATTACTTTTTTTTTTCTTTTTTTTTTCATTTGTATTTTTAGCAGTTTCCCAACAGTTCTCCCGTCCGTCTGTTGTGTTTGAGATCTCTTTGATGCGTTTCACTCTGGAAATACACGTTACGCGAGAACAATTCCGGAACAATTCCGGACGAGTATCGGTAACGGCCGAGAAATGGGAGAACATAAAGGCACGTGTACGTACGTACGTAAATACACGTAGTCTTTTCTCGCGTATACGTTCCTTAGTTTCTGCCAAGGGATATCTAACAATAAATACGGAAGAAATTCATTGCGTGTTCGGAACTTTCTTTCTCGTTGATCAATTTCTTGTGCGAAATCTGTTATCCGTGACGTAGGAAATTTTTAAGTTAAACTTTCCTCGACGAATCTCTACTAGTTTTCAGCGATGTAAAATTGTGAAGGTTATCGGATGCTGCATGGAGATGGATGAGCACTCTTTTCAAACACCGCACTTGAAAAACTGAGATCCATATTTGAAGAAGACGTTGGTTGAATTAAATAGAATTACTTATCGAGATTTATTCAACGCACATAACCATTCACCTACTATCCACTAATCGTAATTGCAAAAAGTTGTACGCGAATGAGAAACTGTGATTAACTACAATTGCTCTTCGCATAAGCAAATAGACCTCCGGTTACCGAGGGCTAAATTTCCTATCCGACGACTAACTTTAACACAGGTATCACCGTCGAACGTAGAACTTTACACCTCGTTTCAGAAGCGTATCACGTGTCGACGATCTCGAAGGAACATGAAGGTATATATTTTTGAATAGTCAGGAGCAGAGGAATAAAAGCAGGAACGACGAGGAATAGCGTATTCCTCGTATTTATGTAGGCACGAATCTGATACGGATCTGGTACTATGCGCCCGATCCGTCGCGAACACGTGCAAGTATCGAGAGGAATTCGAGATACACGGAGAGGCCAGGAATCCGTGAAAGGAACGAGATTTCCTTCGTTCTTGAAACCGCGTCTCGGATCCAAACTATCGAGGCATTTTTCACGCATTGAATCGTTACTCGGGACCGTCTTCGCGATGGATGTTCGTGATCTCTGGCGAAGAAAAATGAAAAACTGATCTTTCTTCGCGGCTACCGTGTTTCGTTTCATCACCGATCCGAAGATCGCGATAAATCGAGCGAACGGGTGTACAGAAGTACAGAATAACGAAATCAAGTTAACTTCTTGGAAGACATTGCCTCGTAAACTTAATTTTTCTAATACATTTTTAATTCTTTTTTACTCTGTTTTAATATACATATATAATATAGTTAACGCTAAAACTTCCAAAGCGGTCAAAACGACCGGTTCGTCATTTTTAAAAATTTGTTTCTTTTGCATTACATATTTTGTTGAATATCTATGATTGTTATTTCTCTGGTACAAATAAGTATACTTTAATTGTCGGTAGTTTTAGAAAAGAAATCGTCCGTCAAGAGCGCAAGGAAAGGAGTAATATATAAACTTTTCAAGAGATGCTTTTCTTCGAGGTCTTATTTCTTGGACAAATGAGTGTTGTAAGATGCAAAACAAGTTGAAGTCGTCGAAAGATACGTTAAAAAGGTGTTTATCGAAATCATGACAACGGTGAAGCAGTTAAATGGTTGCTACCACGCATTATTCATTCGTCCAAGCTAGAAACGGTATTTACATATTCACTGTATATTTCATCGCGGAGGATTTAATAAAATCCCTGCTGCCGTTTCGAGTTCTGCGTTTCTTTCGCCTCTGATGCTGCCGTTTCGCGGTATTGCCGACGATATTATTCTCCGGAACGAGAGTTTCGAAGAAGATAGCGAACCGTTGACAATGCGGAGACATTAAACACCGATGTTCTTAAATTGTTACTTTCGGTTTATCTAAACTTCTTGACGCATAGTTAAGTACTTCTCTGACGTCCCTCTTTCAGACGTTTTACGCTCGTCGCGAATATTGCGATGCTTGTATTTGACGAACGTTCAAAGCTTCTGATATTTTGAAGACGAAATAGAGCTTGCAGAGAAGTTATTAAAATCGGTTTCAAAAGCTTAATAAAAAAAAAAAAAGTAGAATCAAATAAATAATTAAACGTGCAATTTGTTGGAAAGAGAACTGTAAAACCGGTACATTTTCTAAGATACAAACGGCAGTGAGTTGATGCAAAATACCACGTCGAGGAAGCAATGATGTCCGTCAATAGCGACTCAATTTTTCAAGCTGAAATTGATTTTCAAACGAGTAGGATCGCTAAAGAGGGGGCATGCACGAACCAATAATTCGACACGTCGGACAGAAAGTTTGGTATCGTAGTTTAGCAACTACGGAACGGGTATGGAACATAATTTTATCTCCCGTCTGTTTTGTTCATTGGATCGTAAAAATTGTCATGACATAGAACAGATGCATCGGCGAGCACGATTCTTCGCCCTGTTCTCCAGTTCTCCGGACACCCTATGATAAAGGAATAAAACAGTGAGCGAGAGTAAGTTAGCGCGGCACGATCCTTCTTTTCTGCTTTCTCTCGTCTAGGGAAAATCGTGAATTAGGTATGACCCTTGAAATAGAATTTCACAGGTACGTGATACTGTCGATGTACTCTCTGCGAGAGGAAGAGACTGCATACTGAGACGAGACTAAAAATTCATGAAGATCGTAATACGGGATTGGTACGGTGGTATGCTAGGATTTTAAGCTTCGCGACTTTCAGGATATGCTAAGTCATGGTAATTGTGTAACGGAACTTTGAGTATATTAAATTTGAAAATTGAAAGGAACCTGTCGGAGAGCAGAAAGTTAAGTTTGTTAAAGTTAGATATAAAAAATGTTACGCGTGAACGTTTCAAAGCAAAAGATTGTGCAGGAGGTCTGTAGAGAATGGCGTACCGTTGTAAAGGTGTAAAGGATCGAGAGACTATTTCTCTACTGTTCTTGTCTCTTTCTACGCACGTTCTTTAAACGTTGCTATCTCTGACCACCCTTATAAACTTTTCAGTCAACATATTTCAGCATCTTAATCTTGCAGCAATGGCTGGCTAAGGCGAGGAGCCAAATGTTCGAAAAGTGTTTCGCGAACGGTTCCCGTTCGATACCATATTTCCAACGTGTGTCGTCGGGCTTCGTAGTTCGTAAAATGCTCAATTTAGCAAGACCGTGCGAGTTGCAAAGTCCGTGTCGGCGATTCGACGATACATTAAAGGGAGAAACAGAGAAAAGCGAAGAAGAAACAGAGCGACAGAGCAACGGAGCAACAGAGACAAAGCGAGGGGCGAGATGGTGAGAGTGGAAGGCGGTGCGGAAAGTAAAGCACTCCTTGCCAAAAAATTTACAGCCCGAAGGTGGAATAGCCGAGCCGTAAATATTTTTCCTGGTCGACGACCCATGAGAATTATTTCCCCCCTCTTTATGTTTCCCACTCGAGCATGCAAGCCACCGTGGTCTCCGTGTATCCCTCTCGCCTTTTGCGGCTACAGCTGCAACGACTTTTTCCATCGGCCTGGAACCTCCTCGCCCAGATTTCATTCAATCTTCTACCTAACCAGCCCGAGAAATGAAATTTTTTATACTCGGTCCGTGTGGTCGGTCGCATCGGTTTTACATTGTGACTGGTTCCATTACTTTGGCTTCACGGTTCTGCTCGCTTCCCCTCTTACCGACTTTCGAGTCCACCCGCAAAAAAAGAAAAGAAAAAAAAAGTAGAAACGGAAAAAGGGAAACCGGGAATACCCGCGTTTCCCTCTGAATTTAGAATGCACTCGTGATATCTCGACGTGTAAAACGTCTATTTTTAGGGGTCCTCGGTTTGTACCAATTAACCGATTCTTTCCGGCTCGTGTATCTTCGACATATTTTACTATTTTAACAAAACTGCCTGTTTTTTCTGATACACGTTTCGTCTCAAGAAATGCGAAGATAATTTGTCACTCTCTCTCGTCACTCTTATATTTTACATTTAATTAAATCCAACCGCGATAACGAAGCGTCACGCTAACACCCTTTTGCAGTTCACACCCATAGGAAGAACCAGTACATATCGAGTAACTGGTATTTCGTGACCTAATCGTCTAAGGGTAACACGTGACACTCCCCGTGGAAGTGATAATAACGAACACGTTGGAATATTTTCAGTCGTTACTTTTGAGCAAAACCAAATACAGAATTTAATTAACAACTCATCCTATTTTCGATACGTACACTTCGAGTTTAAGTTTCGGTACATCGAAAAAGAAAAAAAGAAAAAAAGAAAAAAAAGAAAGAAACGTAAATGTTCCATTTGAAAAATAGCAAAATCTCTGCACGTCCAAGTCAGCTATTCGATAATTACCGCATTCCGGTTTTTACGTGGGTATTTTCGGGTCAGTTGTCGGTCCGATTAATCCCGTTTACAGGACGGTCATCCACGAGGATGGATCGATCGTCACGGTGGCGTGGGGATTCGACGAAACGAGCCAAACTTTCCAACGTATTTTCACTGCTCGTATATTCATTCACCTCGTATTCCGTTCTCTACCGAGCTGGACCAGCGGAAGAGTAACTTTCGGATATTTTTCAACGCCAAACGAGAAACTTCTACCTGTCGGAAACAAGTTGCTTCGATCGTTTTAAGTGCAAGCAATTGGTCGATTCTTTTTTTCCTATTTTCTCTTTCCTTCTTTTTTTTTCGCCGTTGTTCTACTCGTTAATACTTTTATTTCATGGTAGTCGGTTGATCAAACAGTTCAGTCAATGGAAATTTTCTGTTCCTTTCGAATCGAGAGCCAGTCTATCTTGTTTAATCCAACACTTCGTATATACTCGTATCAGGAAAGTTTCATTACAAAGGGGATGTATCTTTCTTCTATTCCCACGGTTGAAAATTCATTTCAATTATCGTTCAAAGAACTGCTCTTTTTTCTTTTACGCAGAAAGTTAGAAAAATTTTCAATATTTTCGAACAGAGAATACCGAGTTTGCCTTCTACTTTGAAATAAAATTATAGAAGCTATTATTCATGTTTTCCGAAACGTCGACCATAATCTTGCTTGGAAAATCGGCAGATTATTCAAGAGTATTGA
Organism: Ctenoplectra terminalis; assembly: GCA_019453375.1. Taxonomy (NCBI): domain Eukaryota; kingdom Metazoa; phylum Arthropoda; class Insecta; order Hymenoptera; family Apidae; genus Ctenoplectra; species Ctenoplectra terminalis. The sequence goes on along the minus strand of SMSQ01019566.1, from coordinate 49,571 downwards.
ATCGGGGAAACGCAATTCGCGCAAACATTCCTGTCAACGAAGTTATCGTATTTCCCGAACCTCTTGAAAGACACGGGAGGAATATTATTCGTTTCTTTAACTCAGCAAAACTCCCGTTTAATTCGATTCAATTTCTACGCGAACGGCCTTTTAGCAGGATTTCGCGGGAATAAACTCGGATAATTCGTGGCGCAAATAGTGTCGTCTTAGTCTGTTGACGGTAAGTTCTACGGACAACGGCTGGAAACTGAGTGCATCTTTGAAATATTACCGAATCGATCTCCGTTCGATTCTAGACCAACCTCTGAGAAATTGATTTCGAAACCAATTAAGGAAGTTAGAAACTCTATCGAGACGACTACAGCTGCGTCAGCTGATCAGTCTTCCGATAGGAGGACTCGAAGAAAGATAAACACCAGTCTGATCGATTCCGTAGACGTTTCGAAAACGTCTTGGGTAAAATTGTAGCGTCCGTGCTGTGTAATCCTATTCTAGTTGTTAAGACGATAACCTATTCAGCACGGTAACCAATTACAATTTCTTGTTCCTTGAATAATTGTTTTACAAGGAAAAGAAGAAAAAAAGAAAAAAAGGTGCAATTGAAATGGAAGATTACTTTGTACAGTATCGCGAAAGATCTCGACGTACTCAACGACGAATACCTATCTGAAACTAGCACAGATCTCTCAACTCGGAATAAGAAAGGTAAATTGAACAGTAACAAGTGAAGTAACGCAGCTAAGCTTCCTTGAAGAGCTTAACGCGAGTGCTTCCTCTTTCATCGCAGCTTCGAGCAGCCTCTGGCGTTCCAAATTCATCCATCTTTCATCGCAGCTTCTCCAATAAAAGTCGCCCAGAATCGTATTCAAGGAGGAGGGAACGGTTCCCTGACAAGATCTTCGTCTTGAACGGATCACCGATTCACCGTTTCATAAAAATGATCTCCGGAAAACGAAGACGGACGAGCTGGATCTCGACTGTCGACCGTACCTCTACGCGAAATCATCCCCCAAGAGAAAAGTATGTATCAAATTGCACCAAGGTACGACTTCTTATCAACCCGTTCTTTCAGCTGATCTTTTCAACGCATCATCTATCCATCTAGTAAATTACAGGCGTGGAGTACTTTCTCATCGGTGGAAGATAAAGCCTGGTACATAGCCGAGATAAAAATACAAGAAAATAGGGTGATCCATCTTAGTTGAACGTGGAGTACAGCGTCGCGTTCTTTACTCAGGCCTTCTTGCATTCTCTTTGAACGTCTAAAACTCTTCCGTTGAAATATCCTCTGCTTACACGTCGTTTCTTTGTAGTTACAACAATATACGGATCCTCGTTCAAAGTTATTTCGTTTCAACTTTGATTCGTAGATCGAAGATCTTATCCTTTGAATCGTTCTTCGGTTGTTACAATTTGTCTGGAGTTTTGTATAAAAATTTCTTTTTCGCGTTGTAAGTCCACTTAAGTGGTATCGGACTGATCGACTGTGCTTTACTCGGAGAGTCTTTTCATAATTCGTTAGTATACACAAGCTAATGGACCGCCGTAGGATACTGGAAAATTCGTCGGTAATTAAGGTAATACCCGTTTAATATCTTCACAGCATTGGTCGTGAGCCCTGTTATCAAAGGCTTCGGAAGGGTTGGCGGAGAGAGACGTTAACCTTTCGCGACGTAGGATTACTTATTTCAGCGTGAAATTGAACTACGATTTTCGTGGGGAGCGTATGAATCTAGGTGGCGATAAAAGTTTTACGAAACGATCGATCTATCCGGCGCGGTGACCACCGATGCGGCTGCAATGAATATTCCACGACATTTTCGGGGATAATTGAAGAGAGGAATAAACTAGGTTGAAGCGATTTTTTTTTTCAGTGTACGCGGACGTTCTGCATTTTTTTTTAAAGGGATTTTTTGAGAGAGTCGAGATAATTCAACACCCAGCGAGGATTATTGTAAATTCTTCACAGAAGCATAAAGTTTGCGCGAAACGTATGCAAATTTGAAACCGTATTCCGTGTGCATTTTTCACGCGTCACGTCATTGAATGATTCGCGAATTAATATTTCAATCCCCGTTCGATGAACCGGAAGCTCGTTAAACCGACTCCGACGATGAAAATAAAACGAGCGAAGAATAAAACGTAGGCAGAAACTTCCGAATTACGACGTATTACGATAAAATTGGCCAGCAACAACGGCAGTGACGACGCTTTTCCAACGATTACGCTGACCGGTGGAACGCGTTATCATTATCGATATCTCGATTCGGCGAAACGCATCGCGTATCCGTATGCGGCCGCGCGTTAAACGGAAACGAGAACGTAACGATGAATAAATTGAGCCGATAAAATTGGGGGTGGCCACCCGTACCCTCTCGTCTCGGTAATAGTTTGCTATTTTAATCTTTCGCTTGCAAATCGAAGTCAATTTCGTTTATCATCGGGAGGATCGAGTAGAGTAGCGCGTCGAAGCGTAAAGCCTGATAGGAAAGAGTGACAGCAACTAGCCGATATTAAAGCGATACAAGCGTGACGGAACTCGGAAGTATCGGTAATGGCGGTGCGCTTAAATTTCGCTCGAAATTTGCGCTCGAACGGCGTATCCTGGAAAGAATTGTCCCGAATGAGACGAAACAGGAAAAATGTATAAATCGCATCGATCGCAGAACACCCTCGACACTATTTCCATATTTATTATTTTTTATTCAACAATGTATCTTTACTCGTGCGATTCAGTAGTGGCGCTGTTGTGTACCACTGTTTGAATTTCTTTAAGTAAAGAAATTACTTTTCTAGCTGCAAACGTAAAACCACACCAGTGATAAAGCTCTCTCTTTATCTTAACACAAAACCGCGTAAAAAATGGCGGGTCGGATGGCAATTCCGTTCTCCAGCCGTGCTCCCTTGATTGCTGCTAGTTTCTAGAAGTACTCGAAGCGAAAATTCCGGTTAGCTCCGAGGTCGTCACCCTAAACGAGTCTTTTGCTCAATGAAATTTGCAAATTTCTCAAAACGGTGAAATTTTTCTCCAGAATTTTCTTCTTGCTACCCGTGGAGCATTTTATCTAGGGATTTCATTGAACTCAAATATGCCTGTACGTTTAACCATGAAAGACTGCTTTCTCCAAAAGTAAATATAATAAAAATAGTTTAAATCGATGCAATTATGTTTTTTGTAGTTGTTTCAACATGGAAGTCGATTAAGAAAAGAAATTGATCGCGATATCTTTTCTCTAAGCGTTTTTCCTTCACGTGGTTGACCGTTACGTAGTCTTTTCGCGATAATTTCTTCACAGTTCTCGCAGCAGCGTTACAAATGCGTTTCCATATTGTCTGTTCCGTACCTCATTTACGACGTAACATTAAAAGGGACAGGAGGATAGCCGAGGAATATTCCTCGCTAAAGCATTAACCGCACGATGAAACCTTTTACATGCTCGCTGGCTTTACAATTACTAAATTATTCTTCCGCCTTTTTTCTCCATCGTTCCGTCATATTTATGGCTCATTATCTTCTTATACGTGCGATGAACGCGAGCATCGAGATTCCCCGAAAGGAGAAATCTGCTCGCATTCAGATTTCAACCGAATTTTTCATTCCGTTCCACTTCCGTTCGTAATTAGAAATTTGTAGCCATTGCACGGTCATTCTCGTTATTTGCTTCGATAGTTTCGTAACGTAACAATTTCAAGTAATTAATCGAAGTGAAAGTTTTATACGCTTTGGGTTTAAAAAATTAAAATTCTTTAAAAACTTTTCTTTTCTTAAATTTTATAATACCGTCTTATAGATCATCTCTATCAACAAGATATACCGTCTCTCTCCACTCACCTAACATCAACCTACCAAAGAACAAAACTAAGAAATCTCAAAGACAGAACACTTTGAGAGCGAGAGAGCGAGAGATAGTTTCATCCCCTAAGGAATCGCAGAGGAATTTCAATTAGTCTCTTTCGAAATTCGGAGTAACTTCGATAGCTCTTCAGGGAAGGTTGAAGCTCTATGACCTCGAGGCAGAGGTTCCTCGACGCAGCCCGAAAACTAGGCCGAAGGAGCACCCACCGTTGAGCCCGTTTAATCCCTTTTTGCGCGCCACCCTCGGACCTTCTCTTTCTCTCTCTCTCTCTTCGCGGCCACCGATTGGCCACTCGTAGTTCGCGTGGAATAAACCACGAACGATGAATATTAATACGGTTACCAGTCGATCCGCGATTGAAACGCGTGTTCGCGGAATAGGGGGAGAGAGAAACGGAGGACCAGCTTCGATGTGTGTCCCGTTTCTATAGAATTCTGTCAGCAGAATAATCGGGGGAAAAAACATGCGTCCTATTTAATATAACGTTTTCAACGTTTTATAGTTACTTTACGCTTTCGATTCGTGTATATTGTTTAAAAGCATGCGGAATACACGCGAGCGTTCTAAAAGCTTTGTGACAACAATTTGAAACGTATTTTGTAGCGCTTTTTTGATCAAATTTAACCCAGGGCAAAAAAACAGGAAATTGCAATTTGTTTGAGATTTCGAAGTTGTATTATTAAAAAAGTTGGGTGGTCGGTTATTTGAAAACGTATATATACCCGTGGAAATTTTGTTTCAGAGAGAACGAGCACGGAATAATTGGCATGAAACGACTCAACAAGTGTCGAGGGTTTTTCTTCTTCTCAAAGAAATTATTCTCATCCGTTTCCATAGTTTTAATAAGATTGTTAAACGATAAAATATAGTGTAAGATAGAACTTGAATATTTTTCTTTGAAACAAAATTGTGAGAGGATTCGAGAAGAATAATTTGTTTCGTTAAAAAGGATAAGATTCCTTCGCGCTCTATCTTAGATCGCTCGAGGGAAACAAAGTTGTTAAAGAAGCTCGCTGGCTGGAATTTATGTAACTTTAATTCGAGCAAAACATTTTTTAATTTGATTAAGAAGAATGGGAAATAAGTTGCCGCGCGGTAAACTCGGCTCGGTCTGTTCAGTCAAACGCGTAAAACGGGAATTTATGTTTCCCTAAACGTGTTTTACCATTTTTATGGCCTCTCGAGAAGCATTTGTGCATTTAACAAATGCAGGAGAAGATTGAATAACAAATCTGGAGTTTCGTGCGCTCGTTCGAGAAGAAACAAATTGTTCACGTACCTCGTGATCTGTAACAGAAAACAACGTTTTCGAGTTATTCCCATGGGCTAGTCGTGCGTTGTTAAGTGTTGCTCTATTTATCTTGAAAACTTTCCGGTGAAGAGATCATTTTATCTCGATTCAATATAAAAATACGAATCACAAATGTCATTCTTCTCGACTTAGATTTCTCGTTTGGCGATTAAACTGATTTTTGTAAAAAGCGATCGATCAAGTGGTAAAATCTATATAATAAATACGTTGCAATTATCGATGTAATATGTTTGATGGGGCAGAAACACAATTATAATTCTGACTAAATTGACGCATCGTTGTTCATTGCACATGTGTCGCCATCAATATTCATTAGCCCCGACGCGAACAACGTTTCAACGCATTACGAAATGGAAAATTACACAATCAATCAACTTTATCCTCCATCTGTCTATGTCAGTCATCTTCTTCTCTCGAAGACTCGATTTTTCTATCCTTAATACTAATAATAATGGAGCAAATTATTAATTTCGATACAATCCCAATTGCAAATCGAAACGATTTTATTTCACTCCCTTGAAAATGAACACACTCGTTCCCGGGAGGTGTAACAAGCTGATTCGCGAGCCCTGATTTTCGAATGCATTCCCGTAGAGACTGTCTTTCCTTGTTACTCGAGGATCCACCCGCTTCTGATTCCAGTAATTACTCGCTGCTTCGCCTCCTGCTCTCCCACAAACGGAAGTTTAACTTCGATCGACTAATGTTGCGCGCCCAGTGCAGCTCGAATCGAGCATGCAAACGCATCGAGAGATTTCCCAGTGCGAACCACGCGATTCTCGAGCATTTCCTAGATGAATGCATCACTCTTAATGCGTTTCTCATCCTTTCTCAATAAATCCGCAGAAGAAAGCTTCGTTTCACTTTTCTTCGCCCTTCTATCTATTATTCCTACATTCTGTTTTTATCACCGATCAATCGCGATATCACAAATCTTTTATTTTTTTTTTCATTAATATAGTCTATGACTTCGCGTCGGTTTAAATTTTCTTCGCATCGTATCTATTTTTAACATAGCTCGGTTTACTTTAGAAACTTTTTCAGCGGATTCGAAGCACGCTCGACAAATCTCCGATACAACGTTTATCGAGCTCTCCAATAACTTCTTAAACTCGCGTAAAAAGTGCGTGAAAAGTACGTGTACTTTTCCAGTGGGTTATCTCGTAAAAACGATCTTCCCGTTCATTAGCTCGAACTCGAAGGACGGTCCGTAAAAATATCAGAGGTCTGCCAAAATTTCTGCCCGACCAGCATCATCGCGCGTACTTTATCCAAGCTCGTGCATGCACGTAACCGGCGTTATCACGTGCTTTTCAGCTTCAGCCAGTTTATACGGAATACTCAGGTGAACTATAGCATGCACGTCCGTGCGTAAATAGGTTTTAGGAAGAGGTTCTTATCGGCAGGGACGAGCAACGGGAATATTCACGCTTCCATGCAAATCCTTTTTCAAAGTAACGAGTAATTAAATGGCCAACTTTATGGTGCGATACAGGCGAGGAAAACTGCCACGAACCGTGGATGAAGAAGTCTGTGGTTGTTTTTTTCTTCACTTTTCTTTCCTTTTACGGAAAGGACCGAGGATTTAACGTAAAATCTTTCGCGAATGAAAGAGTAGCAGGTCAAGAAATGTAACGACAAAAGTTTAAAAGATTCGATAAAAAGTTTCGAGTGGATTTTCCTCCCTCGGATAGTAATCGCTCTTTTCTCCTAGTCTAATTTGTTCGCTAAAATGCTCCCAGCTTTCATAACTCGAGTCCTCGTTGTATCGTCGCGTAGCTTCGTACTTTTTACGATTCACCGTCGGTTAGGTCAGATTTGTACCCTGCTCGAAAGAAAAATCTTGTTTGCCGCGAATGTACGGTTTGAGCCAATTGACCTGCCAAATTTCTGTGTCTGTAGCGTGCATTCTCAATGTTGCTCGGACAAAATGGTTCCTACTCTCGTGGGAAATTACATCAAGCTATGGTGTAAACCTTGAATGGTTTTCTACCAATTTGATTCTTTTTCAAGTGACAATCAACATCCATTTTCAATTCGAATATCGAGACATATAATTTAAGCACAGTGTTCCCAATGAGAGCGCAGATCGCGTCTCTTCCGCATCATCGTACGCAAATCAGAACGACCCGAAGTGGGATGTGTAAGAGTCAGGCACTACCTGCGACGGGACGGCGCCAGTAGATGGGCCTCTCAAGTGGTGGTGTGAATGTATTTATGGTTGCGAGTGAGAATGATCCGGGTATGTTTGGAAAAGTGTGACCGTGGACGAATCTTGGGTGGTCGAAAGAATGCTAGCGAAGAGTGGCTGAGTTATGTCAAGTGTATGTTTGAAACCGAGAAACTGGGCCGTGAGAATGAAGTCTACGTGACTGCGTGATTGGAAGGGATGAATGCGAAGATTTTGAGTGCAAGTGAAAAAGGAATATATGTGGAAAAAAGATAGAGCGATTGAGGGATGTACATTTAAGCGAGTGAATGTTCGGGGCGCGAGAGATTGTGTGGCAAGAGAGCAGTGAGGAAAGAGAACAGCGAGGAGAGAGAGTGTTAAGAGTATTGTTGAGTAGTGTTCAAACTTCAGTTATTATTATTATTATTGTTTATTTAAATAAAACCAAATAATTCCCACGCGCCACAGAGCTTGATCATTCTGACAGAGACTTCAGAAAGTGTCAGTGTCTTCCGTTCTTCCGTTCTTCCGTGTTCTTTCCGTTTTTCTTCCGCTTTACTTCCGTTTCTCTCTCTCTTTTCATCTCCCTTACAGATGGATGGGCTGGACCACCAATTTAAAGTTAAACGAACATCTTAGAGAGAACCGCGTCTGTCTTATTCCACCGACACATCCTTGGGGAAATTGCTTTCGGCGTCGTTATGATTCGAGCACGAGAGATCGTAGTCTCTCCTGTCGTTGTCTCCGAACGTTTCATCCGCGTGTTTGCGCGAGCTATCGGCGCGACTAACCGAAACTGACGGCTAGACGCCGCTCTCCATTATGACGGAAGTAGGTGTTAACAAGTCGCGATTACTTTCGCTCGAGCGTGGACGGTGTAAATAACGAAGATTAATGCACAGATGGTCGTTAACTAGTTGGTTACACGATATATCGTGTGCTAAGTGTAACCATTGAACGTAACAAAGTGGCCAGTCGATCAATCGATTATCAATAATTGACCGGTGAAGTATTATCTGGAATATGATTTCGGATCTCGGTAATATCTTTAACGAAGATAACACTTTGGTGGAGCGTAACGTTAAGTTTCTGTTGCGAGAACGATGAAGTCTGAGTTGGAACCGGTATATCGATAATTTGATATTTTTAATTGAAAAGATTTAAACCGAATTCCTCGGAAGTTAGAGCCATAAAGTCCACTCTTAAGATTCTGAGATTTAAAAAGGAGTTCTCGATACGTTTTATCTTCGACTTTGCTATTTCTATTAATCTGTATTTTTTACCACAGGGTAAACACAATAAACTGTTGCTAATCCTTGAATTAATTGCTCGGAAAATCGAGGGTGTAACTTTTAATTTCTTTTATCGGCGAGCAGCATCGGTGCAATCGGTTGTTCCGTTAATCGTTTAAACGTTTTAATAGAACAGCGTTTCCGATGATCGCAAATCGCGATTTTCACAGTTTATCGGCCGAAAATTGAAACGTTGGTAAATTTCGAGCGATATTAATGCACATTCTCGCCATGTTTTTGCATCATCGACTATTTTGTCGAGCACAGGATTACAGATTACACCGAGTCAGCGTGTTTCAACATTTTCATCGTAAAACATTCTTCCTGTTCCGATATTAACGGCACTACGACGAGCCGATACGAGTAACAGTTTCTCGATCCTTCGCGATAAAATTACGTATCTCATTTGTAAAACCCGTCATACGGATCCCTTCCAAGAAACACGACATAAACGCACTTGCATTTTCTCGAATTTACTATAAACTGCAACAGCGATTCATCTACTAAAAGAGTAAAACAATATCTTATCTCGTACGCGCTGAACCATAAATAAAAATTGTAATTCAATTTTCTGGAAGCGTAAGAAGTTGGCAGTGGTTCCATTTATTACCTCCAAATACGCGCTCGTAACACTATCGGTTCCGTGATAAAACGACGGACCCCTAAAGCTGTCGAAAAACAGCAACGCGGCGCGTAATTCTTCAACCCCATCGAGAAGAAGCGTCACTTCCGAGAATAGCGGTTTTGGGAACACGTACGTTGCGGTACGAGACGCGCGAGAGGACCACGGGACAATAATGGGAACAACGTCGATGCTTTAGAGTATACGTGGCCTGGGTTTGGCCACATTAACTAACAACGTATTTCCCAGGAGAGGCGAGAATCCGGCTGCACCGTTCCCCACCCGGCTCCAGGGAAATATGGAATTGAATTGTTAATGTCGAGCAACGCCTGTGTCCGGCGTTATCGGAAAGCGATAATGCTCGACCGACTGTTGGACGCGTCGTCTTTTCGTTTCCGTTCTCGATGACTTCTCGAAAGTAACAACCTCGAAACCCTTGTCCAAGAAGCGTTCCGGGGGAATCTCGTTACGAGTAACGACGGGGGATGATGCTTTCTTCGAATCGCAATGGGGGTTGTTGAAAGGTGAGAGAGAAAAGATTCTTTTTATTGGGAAAATGATTGGTTCGTGATTATTGAGAGAATAGGTTGAGAAAATAATGGTGTAGCGAGGTAAGTTGGTCAACTGGAAGGAAGCGTTAGATATCGAAGAAGGGAAGATCGGCGCGAGAAAATAATACACAAACAACAGCATAGACAAATGTACTTAAATTCCCTAATCTAATCTGCTTGCAAAATTTTTTTCACCCTCTATTTTTTCCATGTAGTTGCAAAATAATATCCCGATTTCGTTATCTTCGATCCTCTAACGTTCAAACATTAGCGAAATAACTATCTCTGTAGCATCGATACACGAACGAAACGATGCTTCGCAAAGCGAGCTCGATAATCAGACTTACCGACATCAAACGTAACATCCTGCAATCGGATTGTCATCGAGACACGAGAAAATCAAGGGTACAAAGTGAAGGAGATCCTTTCGCGATTCGTCGACGAATCGATACAGCAACCGTGGCACAGAATTTCAGCGTGGAATCTCACGAATTATAACCCCAACCCACCCTTGGTTCCCCTCGAGATTGGATGCTAATGTATTTGCAGCTCTTATCAGGAGGCACGCTGGCTTTGCACCGTACGATTCAATTAGCACGAGTTTACTATCGCACAGCAGGCCGCGTCGCGACGCCGAGACTAGAAAGAGACGGCGTTCGTTCGCCTTCGGCTACAGGAACAGGACGGATGGATTTCCAAGGATATGTTTGCGTGGGTGTATATACCACGGTCTCCGTTAATTAGCTTCGTGGCTCGGCTTCTTCCCCTCGGGATACGCGCTGCATTTACCGGTCCTCGAAATATTGTTACAACCACGAAACGCGTTTCATGGACACTTTTTCCGCTCCTAATTTAGCTTTTATCAGGCTCGCTTGTTTCTTCGTTAACAACACTGGAATCTACGAACCAAGGGAGAGATAGAAAAAGATTATTTCCGCATCGCATCGAGATTTCGTAGACAAACACATAGAACCTAGAATGAATTCGACGCGTTACGTTTTCGGCGTGCAGAAGCTTCGTGTTTTTTCTTCCGATTGTTCCGAGCGAATTGAACGTTACCGATAACGTTCCTTCGTTTTAATCGACCGTGCCGTTTCACGGATGCTACAAGAAATCGAGGTTAATCTGTATAACATCGTTAGAAGAAAATCATTTATCATGTAGGTTCTGTTTCGCAAAAAGTTTCAAATTATTCGCGCAGAGAGTAGGATGAGGTTGAAAAGGGGGAACGTGCAACTTTTCGTCCAGTTTCTCGAAGAAATTGCCATGGCGTCGCGGGAAATTTCATTGGATCGTTACAAGCCGATATATTGGAAAACAATTATGCCCTAATTGCGGCGGAGATTGCTTAACACGTTCCTTGGATACGACGCTCGAATGGAAGAACCCTGCAACTTTTTCCGACAAAGGCTCGGCTGGGGATAATACGATTACGAGATCGCCTCTCGTTCTTCTCTGCCTAATGAAAACAAACTCTCGCTCGAAATTGCGAATCGACGCGAGAGAATTGTACATTTGCATTTATATTCAGTCAGTCGAGCGATCGCGGTTACTCTTCTGTCAAGCTGGATGCCGAATAAATTTTATAAGATGATCCAGAGCGAATTGCATTCTCATCATAATCTATCTATCTTCTGTTTATAAAAATTTAACTTATGGTACTTATTTGCTTGTATAAAAAATTCCTTTCCTTGTACGAGTCAATAAAAAAAGTAACGCGAAAGTTTCGACGCTTGAAGATTAATTAGAAAATATGGAAAGGATTTCGTATACAAGGGAACTCACGAATAATACAAATAATCTTTTTCGTTAGACGCGAATCCTGTCGAACTTGTAATCTAATCCGAGACAACGGAGCCACTCTTTTAATCTCAATCATACGACTCGTTTTCTTCGAGGGATCTGTATCAGAGACAAATCCGAGTGACACGGGAAAACCAGATCCGATTCCGCGAATATGTTTCCCGGTGGCTAGGCTGAGAGAAGAAGAAGAAGGAGAAAAAGAAGAAGAAGAAGAAGAAGAAGAAGCACGGAAGCGGGAAGCAAGTAGAAGTCTAGCGGATTCCACGGAGAATTTCAGTCGTTCCCTAATCCAACTTGGAATCTCTAATTTCGTCGAATGCTTCTGGCAAGTGGCCGGCCATGAAGAACCGACGCTGAATTCTCAAACGATTTTTCCGTTTTGTACGATGCTTTTAACTCTTCTCCCCTGAGTGTGCTTCCTTTCGTATAATCATGGTTATTTTCGTGGACTGTGCGTGCTCGGAGATGAAAGCATGATACGATTGTCATGGTTCGTATATCGTCAAGTGTTTTCCCAGAGCTCGTATCGCTAATTTGATGAAAATGTTAACGAGGAAGCGGTGGTTGTTTATTTTTCGTTTTATTCGGACCGTGTTGTGGTGCATCGTGAAAGGTAATAACGAGAAAAGCGTAAATAGCATCGGTAGAATGCTGAAATGAATTTATCTCTTAACCAAGAAAGTTTCGTAATCCTGAAACGTTGCTTCTTTATCCGTTTTCTAAAGTTTGTTCCGATGGATTCCAAGTTTTATTCATAAGACAAACAATTGATTTGCAGCTCGGAGGTTCCAGTTAAATTTAGAGTCTCTCGATTTACAGAACGTTGTGCCTGTTCATTTATAGTCTAAAATAGGTCGAACAGCTCTATAAATCGATTCCCTATTCATCGAGGAGGCGCGAACGTTTTGATTTCCGACTCGACTGGCCGTCGTTTCCATAGCGAGGAAAAAAATCGATAGACAACGACCATCTTTCTTTCGCGTCTGACACGCGTCAGGCCGCACATCGATCGTCACCGACGGAGAAACGAGTGTCAATAATTCTTTGTTCGTCAAGGACCACAGAGGAATTCGTGTCCCATCCCGATTCGACTCGACCACTCGATTCCATAGATCACTATCGTCCATAGCTTTTTTCCAACGATTTATCGAGAATCTAGCTAACGTAACGCCGGTACCGAGTCAACTTTAGAAAAACAAAAAACAAAAAAAGAAAAAATTGCAACGAAACAAAGAAACTTTTTTAGAGATTTTTTGCTAAGAAACTACAGCGAGCACTTGTTTCTTTCAACTCGCTCGTAATATTCAACAAAGGTTCAGGAAAGCTGTATACTCTGTTCAAGTTTCTAAAACCTCCACTATTTCAAAAAACTCGGAAACCATTATCCCAGAAATACGCCACAAAAAAGAAGCCGAAAAACGTTCAAAGAAGAATCTCTTTTCAACTATCTACGCACAGTTTCTTCTTAAATCTTCCTTGGGCTCGTATTTCGAATAAGCGCCGTCTCGATAAGCGGTGATGAATCGCAGTGAGCTTCGTTATATTATCGAGGTGCGCTAAGAAGAAGAAGAAAAAAAACCAATTTTCTGTTATCCCATGTTGCAAAGAAACGCAAAATAAAAAAGAAATAAACCGACTCGTTACTGACTCGTCTCTGACTCGTCTTCGATAAGACGACAAATATAACCAATACTATATCCTCTTGAATTTCTCCAGAATCGTCGCGAAGATGGACCACCGCGATAGCTAATAATCCCGTGCTTTCGAGATTCCGCTCCTCGCGAACAGATCCTTTTTCCAACTCCTCCGCGTTGAAGAAAACGTCAATAACCTTTTCGTTTCGGGATGTCATGATTGCTTACTGTGAAACTCCCCTTGCAGCTGGAACGCTGTCGATAAACGCGAAGGGTAAACCAAGTCCAGGCGCGGGACAACGATCGCGTTTTGCTCTCGACTCCCGGAAAATGCGGATAGAATATGCAAACGCGCGGCAAATGGGCGGAAAGAAAGCATCGAAGGATTCTCGCGAACAATGGAATTTTTTCCGTGGCTGATGGAACCGACTGAACGGATTTCGACAGATTTCAAGCTCGTCATCGCTACGAAGATACTTCGTCGCGTGGTAGATTCTTGTTTCTCTGTTCCAGTTAATCGAAATTTTGTTTACTCGGAGGATTACTTTCTTTGTTTTTAAGGATCTTTTTTCTGGTATATAGATCTTAGTTATTTTTTTTTTTTTCCATAAGAACCTACTCGATACTATTACTACACGGATAAAATAAAGAGTAAATACAAAAGTAAGAGTAAGGAAGATTCACGGACAAATACATCATCCTTCGCTCTCTCTCCCTCTCGCGGAAGAAAACGAATTCCAGTCGCCATCGATAAGGATATCGCGGAGGAACGATTCGTCGGCGGTGACGAAATAATAGCGACGATCTGCTCCAAATCATGAGGAAAAATCTTCGAGGGTAGCGGTTGGCGCGGTTTTATTGGATCGTTTGTTTCGCTGGCGAAAGGGAAATGAGGAATAAGAGGATATAGAGTGGAATGCGTAAACCGTGCCGCATCGACTTCCACGGAAGCTTTCTTGTTTTCCTAATAAAATTTGCATATACCCATGGAACATCGAAACAAGATGCTCGCACTGCCAGATGGAAGATCAGGTGGTTGCTTCCGCTTCGGATACTTTTTCTTCCTTCGAGCATTAAGGAAGAAAGAGCAGATCCTCGAAGGAGAGTAGTTTCCAGAAACCGTTTTACGCGAATAAAGCAAAATAACGAGACAACCAGCCAAATAGAATCAATGCTCCATCCAATGAAACCGCGTTTATTTTCCAGTCGAATTATTCTAGCAACGAGGTGAAGAATAGGGTAACAACAACCCAAGAATAAATCTAGTACTCGAGAAGAACTCCAAGTTTTCGATTTTTTCCGCGCGAGTCTTGCACCTAACGATCCACCTTCTTTTCTTCCACCCATCTCGTTTCAAGGATCTTTCAGTAGGACGAAGGACGCGGAACGAGCCGACGAGAAGCACCTATTGACTTCCATTGGCGGTTCCCTCTATTTTTCCTTCTCCTCCGCTTCGGATTTTTTTTCTTTTTTTCTCTCTCTCTTTCTTCCCTTCGGGCTCATGAAATTTACGTACAACGCGGTGGTTCTGGTGGAAACGGGGCAAGTCTAGCGGAAAACTGAAGCCCTCGGGAACGGGAAAGTTAATCTTATTTCGAGGCAAGAAGCCGTTGTTCGAGCACGCCCTTTAAGGACATCCCGTTGCTGCTCCGCTGATATGCGCGTGACGTGAAACGTTCGGTTTGCGCTCTCAGCCGAGCTCATCCGGATCAAGGACTGTCTCCGATCCTCGTGGTCTTGTTGCGGAATCTATTCTGAATAAAAGATGATGAGACCGATACCGGTCGCTTGATAAACCCTCGTGACTGGCTTCGAGAGCCATCCCCTCTTGTCGTCTCAATTTATTCATACGCTACTTCTTGTCCTTCGTGACGCTTCGTTTGAATGCGATGGTTCATCGAAAGCTTGGTTGCAACTTCTCCATATCGCATGGGAAGTGACACGTCTCCGAGGAGACGAGGTATAAGTTTTTCCAAGTCTCGACTATCGGAGGTGATTAATATTTCGTCAACTTCCCGGTTGAACGAGAAATACGGACCGACGCCGAAGACTGGGATAGGTTTGCTAACATCTGGCGAACGTTATAGATCATCCGGGATAGTTTCGGTTTGTGTGATCCTCGGTTTTAGGAACGAACGCGTTAAGTACACAGTTATTAAACGAGGAAACGACTGGAACAAATATTTGGGATAAACGTTCGAGAAAAATGGTTAGGGATCGGAATTTTGAATTTTAAAGAGGATTTTCGCCTCGGAGAGTAGGAAGAAGATCAAGAGGCAGAAATTTCGGTTTAAAATGCGGTGGAGGATATGAAATTTTCATGCGAAAAAGTTGGACCTGCGGGCTGACTTGTATCGTCCTTTACTCACTCGCGCCTGACCATGCATTGACCTGTATCACTGATTTCCTTGAAAGTTTCTCATATATGTATTTACTCTGCTCGTTTCTGTAAGATTTTCGAATTGCTTGCGAAGTAAATATCAAATGTGCTACTTTTGTTATGCACACAGTACAGAAGATGCATAAAATTAATTATTCTTTGGTAAAAAAGAAGAGGAAAGTTTGTCGAAGAACCCTTTTACAGAGATCGACGTCGATGGCTCGAGTATCCAATTTTCTAATTACACGGAAAATTTTTCCAGGAACTTCTTCGGGTTGAACAAATCGACGGTTCGAGCTCTCGATCAAAAACTTCACCGTAGTTCGCTGCTAATAAACCGACGAGATCCCGCCAAGCATGACAATTCTGCGACGAACTAAAGGACCTTCGAAATAACGACCAGCAACAAAGTAGCGAATAAAAGCCGAGCTTTTTGTTCTCGAACTTTCTCCGCTGGATGTTACCCTGATTAGGGAAAAATACAGGAAGAAAAGAAAAATTGTAATTTACTGAAACGTTTAGGGTACTTTGGTAATGTTTTTTTTTTTTTTTCTTTACGAAAAAGAAATGTTCGAATCTATTGATTTTATTTTTTTTAATGTTTAAATTGGAAAGCAAGATGATGGAAGTATAATTTTCTGGGGTAAGAAAGCGTGCTAATTTTCGCAAGTGGAACAGCGCGAAAAATCCGTGACGGAGAACAAGAGAGTGGCGCAGAGACAAAAATGAAGGAACAAAGGGTCAGGTTTTCATTCGTGCTCCTATTTAAAGGGGAGACAAAGAGGCTTGAAATTACAATTTGTAATCAGCATTAATTTACACCGACAATTTGACCGACTTTCCCGTCGGTCCGGCTACTGTCGACTTGTCAGCTTATAAACATTTCTCGCAATTCGTGTCAAGTATATGTTACCCTTGAAATACGATACAGAAAAAAAAGAAAAAAATTGTAGAATAAATTAATCAGAGAAATCAGAATCTTTTATTACGGCAAAAGAAACATAACCTAAACATTTTATAGATAACTACGCTTCGCTAAAAGAAATTTACACAATAAGATACTTGGAAAAAAACAGTTTCTACGAGACTGGCAAAGCAACAGCTACAAAGATTCTACCCGTTAAAAATTCTTCTCCGAAACAGCAGCAGGCAAACAAGTTGCAGATGGTCGTGGAAGTTCACCAAGACCTCGAGTCGTCCCCGACCTCGGAATAGCTCCACCCTCGCTAAATTAATGCAATTTACCTGGACACAGAGAGAGTTTAAAGCCGGCCCCTCGCCACGTTTAAACGCGAACACTCGTTATAATCTCGTTTCGCGGACAATGTTCAATGACTGCGTGTTCAACCGCTCCAAGACGTTCTTCACAAAGGAGAATCTCGGTTGGTCGAAAGAGAATGCAAATCACGTACCGCGGGGTAAGCTACACTCTAGTTTTATTCACCAAGAATCCTGGAAGAGGGAAGAGGGTGGACGCGTGAAGGATCACGTGCGGTTGCGAGCTCGTAAACCCGAGGAAAGATCTTTTTAGCATCTCTAAGCCGATGCGAGCGTTAAACCGCTTTATGATGGCATGGCTTAGAAGCCTGTTCTAATTCGATCCATAATTCATGCTGTTTCAAAAACAGCCAGTTGCGATCCATAAATTAGCATTACGAGCCTGACGTTAGGACACTTTGCAATCGAAGAAAGAAGTAAGGAAAGATAGAGGGTTAGGAAGTGAAAATTTGCTCGATGGTACGTTGGTGAACTCGTTAAACGGAGCTTTAAGGGTCGGCGCGATAAAACGATCGGATGGACGAACCAGCTGAGAGATCTGCTCGTTGTCGCGAGCAGAAATTGGTCACGTCTTTGATCGTATCGTTGCGAAGTTCGCGATACCTTTATCGTCTGATTTCGCGGCAAATCCGATCGATCGATGAGAACTCCTATCAGAGGGTAAACGTAAAGCTCTTCGGGAATCGAGAGAAACGTAAAGTTTTAGAGGTACGAGTCAGTGTGGTGGTTGGAAAGAAAACAGAATAAACTGACTGAACGAAATTGACGTCTTATACTTTCCTATATATATATATATATTTTTTTTTTGTTTCCAAAATACATAGAGAAAAAATTGCAGCGGAAAAATAGACTCATTTTTCAGAGGGATCTAGAAAAATAGAAACAGTCGAGGGGAAACGGAGCATAACGGTTCTTTATCGAAACAATAGTTCTCCAATGGATAGCGAACACGAAAACTAGCGGGGCGACGAGTCGAATGTGATAAATCAACATCCAGATAATTTAATAGGTAAGCAAATAAGACTAGTAGGTCTGCAAATAGTCAGTCTCTTTACACAACACGGTGTCTACAGAGCTCTTCGGTTATCCTTGTCCAGGGAATTTGCGTTTGGCCGTCACAATACTGACGCGTAAATACTGTCGGAATTCCTGTAATTTTCTATGCGACTGACTCGCGACTAGTCGCGTGGAAACCTTCTTCGGCAAGGATCCAGCCGGACGTAAACGCGAAGGAAAATCTTAACGACGCGATTCCCTTCTGCTCCTGAATTTTATTTAATTCGCTACCTTCTACTGCTTCTTGGGTTAATTCGAAACAAAAGGAATTTCGAAGGAAATTTTTCTCCTCGGAAATAAAGAGACTGTAACTAATTTAGTTACGCTTCTTTGGATCTTTTTTTTTTATATTTTAAGAATAGGGACACCTGCAACAGAATTTCTTGAAGAACTCAAGGAATTTTCTCGGTTCGCTCTCTCTCTCTTTCGATCGACACAAATTCTTCGAACCAGGAACAAATTGGTAACTCGAAGATAATACGATTCTTCTATCTAACGACAAATTGTATCGCGATAGAATAAGGAAAAAATATACGTGGACAGAAAGAAAGCGATACACTTTTATTTAAAAGAATGGAAAGCAATCCTGTCACAACAAGTTTCAATCGAGGTAAACGAAGGAGGAAGAAAGGTTGGAACAGGATCGACTGTCGATATTCAGGGAACGGGAACAGAGTCCGACAGACGATTTCCGGTGATTCATGTAAAGGCTCGCGGACTAGCCCGTGCACAGGGGTGCGGCACGTATACGTCCGTCTACGTCTAGATATGTACGTCTAGATACGTCTAGATACGTCTAGATACGACTGGATACGTGGTGAGTCGAGCAACGGCTGCCTTTCTCTTGGGGTAGGTCGTCGTGAAAGGGGTCGTTGAAATTTCCGGTTCTATAGTCGGCAAACTCGAGCACCAAAAGCTGCCTGCAGGTATATTTCCCTGCACTGTGTCCAGTCCAGTATGCTTTCTGCATAATGAGAGCTGTGCCAGGGGAGAGAACCGAGGGAAAGAAGGGCAAAAGCGGACGAGGGGTTGGTAGAGGAGAGAGAATTGAAATCCCGTGCTCTCGTGCCCCGGAAGCAGCTTCCTCTAATCAATGACGACCGCTTAATAGGCTACCCTTCGCTCCACTTCAAGAAACTCTGAGCTCTCCACCGAGCCGTCGTTTCTTGTTCCGACGAGCTTTGCTCTGCCATTCACCGGGTCGCGTTTGTTAACGCGGTTGTATGTTTAGTTACTGGGAAAAGCTGGTATTAGTGTGTACACGATGGAACTGAAAGGACTTTCGTAGGGTTTAATCCAATGGAAGGTAAAAACCGAGGTGTTGGATTTGCTTTTAATTATACGCTGTACCAGGGCTAGAGATATCATTCTGAAGAATGGACAGCGCACGAAAGGGAACCGTGCTCCATCGGGGTCAGATATCGAAGTTGCGGCGGCGGCAACGCGTCGTTTCGTCGCGAATCTCTCTGAATTACGATACGGGCGTAACTCAAGTTGGTTGGCCCGCAACTCGAGCCGCGATAAATAAACCCTACGAATTTGGTGGTCGCGACTGGCTGCGAACAAACTACCCCTATGCAGTTCCTGGTTTCCGGCAGTTCTCCAGATGGACGTCACGGACAAAGTTTGCCGACGATCGTTCGTTTCGACTGTGCAATTACTCGGTCCTTTTTCTGTATCTCTAACGCTCTGTAATTTCAACTACTACCTCCTTACTTTCTTTTTTTAGTTTTAACAATCTCTTATTAACTCCACGGAATCCTACGCTACTCTGAAACATTCACCAGAACCTAAAACGAAGCTCGAGTAAACGTAACGACGTTAAGCTTTTTCCCCCCAAGACTACTCTGCGTCACGGCAATTTTCCACGACGTTGTGCGAGCGATTAACCGCATACCATATAAATAGCCTCGTCAAACGTCGAGGTCGATCGATCCAGAAATGCCAGAAAGGTAATCGAGAGATTCTAGCCAGCTACGAGGAAATAATAGATCGAGCCAGGCGGTCCGATCCTTTGCGGTTGGAAGCGAATAGAGCGTTGTTTGATCTTTCGCGCGCGCGGAAACGACACGCGCGACATTTGCATTTCCATTACGATACCGATCATTTCCATTACCTCGAATCAGCCGATCGAGCTGCCCAATCTCGACCTCGTTCCCGGCGTTTCGAGAGCTTCTCTCTTCTTTTATCGCGGTTTGTTTCCGTGGATGCACGCACTTTTGGTGGTCACGTTGAAATTGAGCGTTTCAGCGGGTTTAAAACGTGAATCGCGATGTTCATCAATGGGAAGGTAGTGGATTAACGAGGTACGATATTCAATTGTAATATCCAATCGAGAGAAGAATAGAAAATATGGAGATCGGTGTGTTCGATCGTGGGAAGCTATTGATCGCGCTTGCTTCTTTGCAATTTCATCTCCCTTTTATTATTTGATGAAAGAATGGAAGAATGGAAGAATGGATCGAATTATTAAGTGTCTAAGTATGCGCGTGATGTGTGTTATCTAATAGGTTCGGGTGAATTCAATGGTAGATTGAATCGGATAATGCATTCTCCTATAATCGATCGACCATTGAATTATTAATTCTTCAAACGAATCGTTTTGTTAATTGTTAATTGTCAATTGATATTTATCACGTAATAAGAAAAAATAGAGGGTATGATTTCGGATCCAAAGACCGTGAAATAACAAAAATAAGAAATATCATTCTCTTAATTTGTCAAGGAACTAATATTTATTTCAACTATTTCAAACTGTTCGATGTTTCTTTGAATCTTCGTAAAAAAGGAAAAAGCAAGGAAAAAGAAAGGAAAAAGAAAGGAAAGAAAAAGAATATCACCGACAACGAAACAACGTTCGATTCGGACGATTATTACTCGGGGCAATTTATCTCCGAGAATATTGTCTTCCGCCTAGGTTGAAATCCGCGCGCTACCCTTGGCTGCCGACTCGAAGCGAAAGCTTTACCGCACTCGCGGTGCAGTTTGTTTTCGCGATAGCCGTAATATCGAGACAGGCAAACAATGCTAGCGACTCCCGGGCAAAAGCTGCTGCACCGTGCTCTTCGAGAAATTTAAGACGAGCGACTTGCAAGCGAAATCTTTGTGTAACTGTGACTTCGATCGGATTTATTTATTTCTCGATGCTGTTTTTTTTTCTTCTTTGCTTCAAGCCATTTTTTAAAACGCTCCATTTAATTATTTAATTTTTCCCAAATTTCTTTCGTATATTCTCTGATCACGAAGATCAAAAAATGTTATGAAATTATAAAGCACGTTAACCAATGTCCTTGAAACAAATTAGAATAAGCTAATTTTGGTGGAAGGTTTCAAGGATCTTTGGCAGAGGGTTCTTCGAAAGTTCTTATCCACTGAATTAAGTACGAACGAAGTAGAAAATAGAGAATGCAGAGATTTAATATCGATCGTGACAAGTGGCAGTCGAGGAGGTACGTGTCACTTGCACCTGTGCACATCGGTGGAAAACTCGAGTTATAATTGATGTTAATTAGTCTCAGTCGTCTGTACGGGGACATAGGTATATATCTACCAAGAGTGTTTTAATTGTTTCAATTATTTGGAGTGTCTTTAGACTAAAATCGTATAAAAGGGTACGCGTATGGAAGAGGTTATTTATTTTAAAGGAAAGAGTTTTATGATCGACGGTGCTCGTTTCTCGAAGTAACATGCTTCGAATACCATCTCGAGAAACAGCTATTTTCGATACATCTTCCTCGACAGAACTATCTCGTCAATCATAATATCTGTCTTCGCGAAACAAGTAATAACAGTTTCCCAATAGTTTTCCATATTGTTACAACCGAAAGATCCAATCGTTGATAAAAACTCAAACCTTTATTCAATTAAACTCATAAACCAAACGTCTTGCCGTTCGAACTTTGTCGATATCTAGTTAAACTTCCACTTCGATTACCTTGTCGCGCGAGACAGACCATTTCCAGGTCTGATCTCAACTTTTGAGATACCCCAGTTTCTCGTAACACAGCTTTCGAAACTCCTTCGAACAGAATTTGACGCCGAGGCGTGTTAAAATTTTAATCGTCAACACTTTCGGTCTAGTCAACGCGATTCTGTTCTCTCGATAGAATCTTCTACGTGTCTTCGAATCACCAGAATACTTGTGACATCGAGATTTTGTCCTTAAACAGCTTTTCTGACTGAAATTCTCCTGCTGGAACGCGAGATCATCGTAGACACATTTTCCGTACGTGCTGGTGCGCTAGCTAGGCCAATTTCATTGAACCAAGATACTCTCCAATACAATTAAAATGTTCGACCGAGTAATATGGTAGTCGGAATAGAGCTCAGCTTCTTCGGAGCTGTCATCTGGTTCGCTTCTTCGAGCAGTCCTGGTCGACAGAACCGCGTAAAACCGGCATCCGGATTTACTCTGCCACTACTAACCGTGAAAAGGAAAATATCTAGTCCACCAAAGAAGCTTTCTAGGTCCTGAGTGGTGAAATCGTTTCGCGATGTATTACCGAATCGAGGAATAAAAGGGTAGGGGGTTGGAGCGTATGCAACTTTTCAGATGGAAGTCTCGGTTGAGCGAATTTTCGTGTCGCAACACTGAAATTGGAGACATTTTCTGAGGAATTATTTGTTAGACATTTTGGAGTCAAGTTGTACGACGGTAGAGTGTATGTTGAAACATTTTGCGTGAAACGCGGGTGGAACAGCTTCGTATTACAACTAGAAACTTCGAATAGAGCTATTTATTCCGTGTTTTCAAAGCCGGCGAGAGAGAAATGAGGAAAGAGAGCACGGAAGATTGAAAATTCGATTCTCGTAGGTGTATCGCGGCAGACGGATCGTTGTGCAACTTTCGATTCCTGTTTTGACCGAAGCAATGAAAGTTCACGTCGCATCGACGGTATATTCTCGTCGCAAAGAAAACGGAACTTTCGATAGAAATATTTTAGTCGCATCCTGTCAAGTACAGAAACGATATATCGCAGGAGCAGAAGATCGAACAACTTCGTTTCTACGAAATAGAAGATAAAGTTACCACTTTCCACCACAAAATAGAATCGTGGAAACGAAAGAATAAACTTCTAAATTCTCCATAGGACTAATCGTAATACTCGTCTCTATAGATACAATCAGAATAACGACTCGATCGATCATTTTGATCGCCACGCGTGGCTCGTGGACGAAATCTCTCAGGACTGTTAAAGAAACGTGCGAACTTACCAAAAGGCGAACCGGTTTCCCACGTGTGTTGCGCAACTTCAATGGAGTTTCAAGGTAGTTTCAATATACCCCCGGTACCGTGTAATTTCCCTGTAATTTCGAGATGGTATCAGCGCTGGTCCATGGCCGCTCGATATACCTCATTGTAGTTTCATGTAGGTCAATAGGGGGTCCGTCTCGAAATTTGAAACTGCAAATTTCGAGCGCGTGTTGACCTTAATCAATTTCGGCATGGGATTAACGGATCGGATGATCGTAATTCTGTCTAACAGGCAAAATGTTCCGGATTCTATTAATGTTCTCATCCGCTTTGATCGCGTATTAGTCATACGTTTTGAGAAAAAATAAGAGTAAATAGCGAACAATGATAAAAAGTATAAGCTATTTTGGATTTTATGCGATTTCTAGTGGAACACTATATTTTAAGTCACACACATTTGTGAGGGAAAAAAACAGAAAATAAAAAAATTCTCATAAAAATGCAAGGTTATTTTCGCGGTTCCCCGACTCTTTACGAATAAATTCAAAGGGCCGAATACCAGGCTTGGTTTCACGTTCGCGCGAGTCAGAAAGGATTGACGAAGGAAGAGGGAGAACGGTCTGAATCGGAGAACGGTGCACAGAGGACGTGGGGCGAGTTTTTCCATAAAGGGCGAGGGACGTCTGAGTGCGCGTCTACTTAATCGCCATTGTGAAATTCCTGGAGTGCGCTTCAAGCCCTGAAGATTCCTCTCTATCTAAGGGTGAAAGACACCCCTTGCTTGGCTTCTGGACGTTCCTCGATCCTTTGTAATACGCTGACCTTTCTCCAAGGGCCGTGAAAAAAGAATGCGAGTTAAAGGCACTCGCGAAAACAGGCTGGATTGTTTACCGAACATTCACCGTTGCAACATGCGCGGCTCTTCGAGTCTGAACTAAGATGATTTTAAGGGATAACGTGTCTTTGCTCCTGGACAGAGGTATCGGGATTTTTTGTCTCTTCAAATAGCGGTAAATTAAAATTCTTCCTTTAATTAATTACGAAAAAAAAACGTGGCTTCTAAAGAGTAGTTACAGTTTCTCGACTATTTCGTAAATTAAGAAAGTTTTGCCACGTTTCGTAGCTCTCGAAGTATCCACTCCTTTTCAACTGCGTTTTTCCAAGGTGGACAGGACGAACGAAAAACTTCGAATCTCTTTGACTGGAGACTTTGAAGCATTCCGAAAGACATTCCGTTCAATTTTCTCCCCGTTCCTAAGAGACAGTTTCCATTAGCAAAAGAAGTTGGTGCTCTTAAAGATAATTTGAAGCAAAGGTTTTTAGAATTTCAGATCCTACCTCTCGTTATCGTCTCACCAATCAATTTTCCAATGGTGAAAGCATGCGAGGCATAGAAAATTCATACGACCAATTGGGTTCCTTTCGAACTCGATAGATTTACGGGCGTAACGAAATAATGGGCGAACAAATGGCGCACTAGGGAGATCGCTACCGGTTCGCGGAAATAATCCTTTACTTTTTCATTTTCATTTTCTCTGGCGCACCGAGGAAAAGAACGAGAAATGGAGAGGGGGCAAGACAAAAGAGAAATATCCGGGATGGAAAGGCATAGGAACTTTACATGCTTGTTCGCCTCGTTTCCTCCAGCGGAATAAAAAGTTTTCTGAAAAAGTTGCCAAGTATTCGCGGTGCCAATGTCTTACTGATTTCCCCGGGGGTATAATGCACCCTCCGCTCTATCCCTTTGCTTCGACTGTTTTCGTCCGTCCGTCCGTTCGTTCGTTCGTTCGTTCGTTCGTTCATTCATTTCTGATTCAAATGCGATTGAAATTATGATCGAGCTGACGATGGAAACGTAATTAACGGTTGATGAAAGAGCGAGCGGCAGCCAGTCAGACAGTCAGTCGGTCGGTTTCCATTTAGCGGAAGAAAAACAGGTGGGTGAAAGTTCTGTTCTCCCAGGCACCCTTAAAGCGAATCGATTCGCTTTCGATTCGAATTCTCGTTTGTAATTCAATTAATTCCTTTGGCTCTCGAGATAAGAACCTATCAGCTTTGCTCGTGCTCATCGTGTCCAACCTTTCGATGCTTTTTTCCTTAAACTCCTGTAAGAAGTAGTCTTTATAAACTTTATTCTAGTCTGAGATATAACTCGCTACAATATTTCTTTTCATTCGTATCACGATTGCGAGTTGGGCCTTGCCTTCGGCACCGTATTTTGTAGATTCCCAAAGACAAAATTTCTTACAATTCTAAAGCTTAGAGCATCGTAGACGACTTAAAATTAAATCGTTCGTGCGCTGGTAGAAATGATTTGAAATAAAATTTCAGGCGTGGCTGGATAAACAATTTCTCTCCGAAGCAGCTTTAAGGATCTTTCTTCATCGTTCTTTCTTCGGAAAATTGAATATAATTAAAACGCTCATTATTTGGCCAGCGATTTAAAAACGTTTCCAATTACCACTGACAAACTCGATAAGTAATTCCGTGAAACGTCCCCAACGAGAAATTACCTTTCCAGGGGGTGAGAGTTAGATAACCAGGGCAACCCGTCAATGATTCAGCGTTCGAATTCGCTCGGAAAAAAGTCCGAAAGGGATGGGGGAGTCGGGGTTGAGCTATAAACAATGGATGCGGCCAAACAGCCAGCCCATTATTTCCAGGTGATCGATCTTCTTTCACGGAGATTCCAGCGAACCGATAAGGGCTTCCCCGCGTGAGATATAGCGTTTTTAAGGATTCGACTCGATGCGCCTTCGGGCAGTCACGAATCCATCCACTTCCCGCTTCTTACAGTGAAATTGTGTCTCTTTGTTATCGCGCGCGTTGCTTCTTCGAGCGTCTCTTATACGTGTAACGAAATCGTTTTATTGCGATTCTTATTACGTTGCTTGATCCATAGAGGGCTTTCCCTGATAATCCCTCTTGCTTTCACTTCCTTTCCAGTTCTACGCATCCTTCTTCTGCCTCTGTGCATTTAATGTTCAATCTTCTAATCTCTGGTGTTGATTAATCACGTTAGAACGCAGAGACAAGAGATAGTTGAGCGGAGTAATTAAAATACACGGCAGGGAAGTAGCTCGGCATCCTCGAGCGACCAAAATTTTCGAAGTCAACTACGGTAACGGTGTCTGTTTGGAGCTCCTGTTATGAAACAACCCTCGGTTAACTAACGATAACGATAACAATCAAGGCAAACAAGCGTGATCGTTTACTTCCACGAACAACCGGGTTGTTCGTCGGCAACTCCGATACCTTCGTGGTTAAGTATATTCAGTTGTGCAAGAGTAGTTCTTGGTTACAATTACGGAGAACTCTGAGACGCTCTCTTTCGATGACTTCAGCTGCCCTATCATCGCGCTAGATACGAAAGTTTCGCGTTTTCTGCATAACTTTGGACGATGCATCCTATTGTTTCACGGTTGAGACTTGAGAGAGGTAGAACGAAGAAACCTCGCGGCAAGGCGAGTCAAAGGAACACGAACGATGATTAAGAGAGCACCAAGAGCCCTCCAAACGATTCGCTGT
The DNA here is from genome assembly GCA_019453375.1 of Ctenoplectra terminalis. NCBI lineage: Eukaryota > Metazoa > Arthropoda > Insecta > Hymenoptera > Apidae > Ctenoplectra > Ctenoplectra terminalis. The sequence continues at coordinate 22,894 of SMSQ01019566.1, read as the reverse complement.
CCATCCGACGGCCTTTCGGCTATATCTGGGTTGCGAGTCGCTGATTGCTCGCCCCCAGCACCTCTCTTTTTATTCATATTCCAAGCTGTTCTTTCAAACGTGTTGTTTCTGCGACGGTTAGGGCGTTGGTGATGAATGACGCTCGAGGTTGAAAGTGACAGTGCATCGTTACGATAGTATCTACGGGACGAATGATAGTTACTGGATCCAGTTTAATCCCTGTGGTCACTGGGGGGTTGAAGTTTAATAGCTTCCGAGCCAAATAATTAGGTCAACCTTGAAGCTAAAAACTAAAGTTGCTACTTTAACTACGGAAACCGATTAACCGAATAGAAAACCTGGTTAACCAAGATGAAAGATAAAAGTGGAATAAAAGTTGCAAGAATGGGGCACGAGAGAGTCATCGCGCGCTTTCGATCCTTGAAAACGATCGTTCGAGAAGCTGTGAATACCAGAGCAAACAAAGTAAACAGGGTTCAACGGGAGCAGAAAGGTAAAGCGAGCCAAGGGATGTTAAAAGCTGCTGCAAGCGAATAAATTCTTCGTAATTAAACGGTCGGTATAGCGTATTCAAGGGATGCATGGGACCACTGAAGGGAATAATGCTTTAATTAATCATGATAGCGAGCAGAGACACGCGGAGGACGAGAAAAGCGCTCGATTCATTCGATTCCGTGAACGAGTATCGCGAAAAACAATAAAGAAGGAGAGCCGAGAAAAATGGGGACGCCACAAGTGCCTTTCTTCGACTACCGTTGTACTCTGGGATTAGACTTCGAGTTGGGGACTTAGCGGGGAAAGAATAAGAATTGAAAAAACAAGCAAGAAGAAAGAGAATGAACGAGGATCGATGAAAGCGCTGGAAAGAAGTGTTTGCAGGTGTTGTCTTTGAGGGTACGAATAAAAGAGAAGCAGGAAGAAGAGAGTGCAGATCTTTGTGTAGGAAGTATTTTCGATTTTCTTGAGGCGCATTGGCTTTGCGAAAGATGTTCGCTTTTGAGGACACAAGTTCGGAAAAAATGATATCCAATGGCGTTGTACGAAAAAGTGGGACGTGGAAATAAACTGCACAGATGGTTCCTGGAAATTGCGAGTAGAATGGGGCCTTTAATCTGCGCGACCCATGTGCAAGAAAGTAGGTGTCTGGCTAAAAGTGTTCTTCTTAATATAGGCTTCGCTCGTGCTTTTGAAAAGCAAGGCTCAGCGAAATCTAATTTTGATATAGAGTAGACGCAGACATTGTAGAACGAATCACTAATTTCACGCCATTTCAAATTACTCTATTTTATCGAAACCACTACGAGCTCGCTTCGATATCTATATTTTATTCTGTGAATTTTTACACATTAAACAAATCTAAAGTTTAACTTACAGATAAGAATTTATGACTCCCAATAATTTAAGCCTGTAGGCTTAGCACGAGCTAAACGTAGAATTGAAATACGCCGAGTAATGGAGCGTTGGCAATTTTTGTAATGAAAAGTAACGAAGTCGAAGAAACTCTTGGCCAGTACTCCGGGTGCTTTACAGAAGCGACCGATTAAACAGTTAACCGAGGTAATTAAGATTCATCGTACGGTGTGCGCAATTAAAAGATAAGGGGCGGGATTAACTCGAAAACGTAGCGGCGTTAGAAAACGACGGAAGATAAGGAATATTTCTTAGCGAGCTCGAACCATGCTAGAGGGAATGGGGAAAAGCGAGGAAGAATAGAAAAAGCAACGAAACAGGGAGCGAACGATACCGCGTTAAAGTAATTTTTCGTTCGCACCGAGCTTTATGATGATAAAAATTTAAAGGGGTGGGAAGAGACTCGCGAAAATATTATCCAAGTACTTTGAACAAGATTATCGTGTTTCGATCGATATTTTAATTAAACTCCGAGCATTGAAATAGAATAATAATAACAACAATAATAAATAACAATTTCTAAAAATAAATTCAAACATTGAAAATATTTAAATTAATTAAACAGCTACTGGGGCTTTGAATACGTCAAAATGAAGGCAACAAAACAATTCGGGAACGATATTAAAGATGCCTGTGTCACCGTATAAGCTTCGTGGAAGCTCGGGAAAGAAAAAAAGAAAAAAGGCAAGCATAGAAAATGGAAAATTAATGAGAAATATAATATAAGAAATGACGAATTAAAAAAAAAAAAAATGCACGGGTAGAGAAAAAAGAAAAGGAAAAAAAGCAACAACGCACAAAGGGAACTTGGCGTCACTGGAAAAAGATCAAAGAACAATTATAATTGGATTCGTTGTTTCACGAATGTCGAGAAAAAGGCTGTCGTCGCCATAAAAAGCGCGAACAAAGAGAGTTATCACACGAGTTACGTGAAAATCCAATCGAATATTCAACGGAACAGGATCCATATTCAATTGATCGTAGATCGAGGAAAATATTCAGAATCCTGTGTTCGCGTAAGAAATAAAGCTGACGCGAGGAAGAACAGGTTGTGAAAGAAAGGAAAGGCAAAGAAAAGAAGGTGTCGAGATCGGCAATTTTCGGATTAACATTCCCCTCGTTATTCTAGCCGAGGGGACGAGACGACAAAAGGAATAGGAAAAGAAGCGGGATGTGCGGTAAGAAGGGAAAAAAGTACGACAAAAGTTTGAGAAACCAGGGGTTAGATCCACAGGACCAAGGAGTTTCATGGAGAGGAGAGGATGGTTAATTTAATTTTTCTCCTTGAGGAATTACGAAATAGAGTGTTTCTTCTTCAAACCGTAAAAATTGTTCCAAGGAATCGTGCGAAGAATAGAAGACAGGGCTTGTAGCTGTTAACTGTATCGTCTTAAAGAAACTCGTGAAAAATAATCGAAAACAGAGGAAACTCGGGGAGCGTTAAAGTTCGCGCGAGGTAACGTGGAATAATTTCCAATTTGGCCAAACAGAAATACCCGCGAGGAAAACCGCGAGAAAAGTTCCTCGCGATGTTCGACAATTGAGCGTTCCAAGAACGGAATTAAAATTCAAACGACGAGCTAGGCGAGGGTAGTCGAAGAAAGCACGGGCGGCAGGATAAAAAAAAAAAAAAAATGGAGTAAAAAAAGAAAGTGGCTGGCACGAAAGCGGAAGGAGAAGAACGAAGGGATGACAAGGTTGGTTGAAAGCATGGTCCGAGCGGTGGACAGCTGCTCGTTTCGTAGACGGGTCACGTAGTCGCCCGAGGATATTTATTATCCCGTTTAAAAATTTGCATCGAAAAATCGGGCTAACTTATTGCAACTATGTTGCTACTTTCTCGTTGGAGTTAGAAGAGACGGCGAATTTTCGGGACAACTTTATTCTTTTCCGATGTTTCCGCTTTTTGCAGCCAACCCTCATTTTGTATTCAATTTTCGATTGCAAATGCAGTAAATCTGCGATAAACCGAGAGACCGTAAATTTATAGTTACGACCGTGATCAAAATATATAAATTCTGGGCACGATTCGATGTGCTCGTCGCCGATTCGTCTAGAAAGATGTAGAGACAAAAATAATTTGGTACGACATCGATTGCTTACATTTGGTTAAAATACAACCCAAAAGTAGGAATACATTTCTATTCCACAAATTCGATTCGGACGATTATTATCCAATCGTTTTTTTTTTTTTTTTTTTTTTTTTTT